>WEIS01015016.1:0-27167 GCA_013389965.1 Todus mexicanus | reverse complement strand
GCACACCTTGTGTACATAGAACCGTAGAATCGTAGAATGTCTGAGGTTGGAAAAGATCCCTGGGATCATCGAGTCTCGTCAACCCGACTCTGCAAAGTTCACCCCTAAACCATCTCCCCCAACCCCACATCTAAACGCCCTTGAAACACGGCCAGGGATGGGGATTCAACCCCCTCCCTGGGCAGCCTATTCCAGGAGCTGACTTCTCTGTCTGGGAACAATTTTTTCCTCCTATCCAGTCTAACCCTCCCCTGTTGCAGTTTGGAACCATTCCCTCTGGTTCTGTCGCTAATTCCCTGGGAGAAGAGCCCAGCACCAACCTCTCTGCAATGTCCCTTCAGGGAGCTGCAGAGAGCCATGAGGTCTCCCCTCAGCCTCCTCTGCCTCACATTAAACAGTCCCAGCTCCTTCAATCTTTCCTCATCAGATTTATTCTCCAGGCCTTTTACTAACTGTGTTGCACTTCGTTTAGTCCAAGCTTGTATAATCCAGTTACACACATAAGATTTCTGAGAAAAGGCAGTATTATTGAGATTAGTTCCAGGAACATATTAACAGAAGTTTACACCCATTTGCGTGTGCGCTCTGCTCTCTGGTGGTCTCCACAGGGGTCTTCTTGGAGGAAGGCTGGATGTCTCCCTCACGGTGCTATTAGTTGTTGAGCTGGTTTGCAAGCATCGGGCTGGATTCCTGTTTAAAAGGCTTTTACAAAACAATGGGTTCCCCTTACCTAATCTACAGGATCAGGGTGCCCCTAAAGTGATAGCTCCTTATCTATTGTTTTAATGTAGCTGTGTTTGCTGAAACATTACAGTTTTTCTTCCATATCTTCAATCCTACCATCCCCCATATCATCCCAGATCAATACTTAACTACAAGTGTCACATACCACCAGTAAACGTGCTGCGGTCAGCAGCTGGTGTGACAAGCGTCTCTAGGAGCACGCTCAAAGACACAGTGCTGAGAAACCTACTACATAGCAATTCCAAAATCCAGACTGTTAAAATGAAAGGTGGATGCCTACCTAGCTCTGAGGAGGTAGGGCAAAGCAATGCTTGATTACAAGGCGGTGGCATTTAGGGCATGGCCCGAAGCCATGTTGGGAAGCTCTTCCTCACAGAAAGGGGGATAAAACACTGGAATGGGCTGCCCAGGGAGGTGGTGTGAATCACCATCCCTGGAGGTGTTTAAGATTGGATGCTGCACTTAGTGGCAGGTTTAGCTGATGTGTTGGTGTTAGGGCGTAGGCTGGACTCGATGATCTCAGAGATCTTTTCCAGCCTCGATAATTCTGTGATTCTGTGGAAGAGGCAATGACACGTCAGGCCAAGGAGATCTGGTTGGCTCCTGGATGCAGCCGCTTGCTGCACGCAAGCAGCTCCTGCTGCTGCAGCTCTCACGTAATCTGCAGCTGTCCTTTTGACAGCGCCTGTGAAACTTCTGATGGCAGCTGAAGCAATCCTGCTTGCCGGTTGTGAAAGCAGCAGCGAGTTCTGCACACTGTCTCAAGGGCCACCCAACCCTCCCTGCTCCACCTGCCGTGCGCAGCACGCAGAACTTCGCATCAGAAAGCATTCATCACAAGGGACACCGTAATGGACTTTTCACTCCCACTGTCTCTGGAGGCTGCTGGTGTTTATTCGGGCAGCCTGGCTGGTGGTACTGAAGTCCAGTTTTGCAGAGCCTGGCTTGGCACAGCTGTCAGAGCACCCCTGACAGAGGGGGAGGCACCGCTGCCCCCCCAAAGCACCTGGGCGCAGTTCGGTGAGGTGCCTGCCAGCCACTGAGGAACAGGAGAACCAACGGGAGGCAGTAAATGAGAGGCAGGTTAGGGCACAGCCAGCTCTGCCAAACTGGAGCAGAGCTGAGCTCCAAGGACTGGAGGAATTTACTGGAAAAGACTTTGCTGCATCCAGCCTTTCAAGTACCTGAGACACCAGGTGAAGTTTCATGGCTTGCATTTCTTATTTGTCGCCGATCGAGATCCCCTCTCAATCCAGCTGTGAGCACGGGCTTGGTGCTATTTTCGGGACATGGAGTAAACCTGTAGAAAAGCCAATTCTTCCAAGCCCTGAATGGCTGGGCTACTAGTCCCCATATGCGTGGGGCAGAGACCAGCGTGTAGGCAGAAGGCTTTACGCAAGCTGGTTTTTCATGCGGTGAGCAGAGAGGACGTAATATTCTTACACACCCGGAAAAGAAAAAAAAAAAAAACACTGAACAAACCTACAAACCAAGTGAACAAACCCCACAGAACTGAGCCAACTACTTTTTCTGCAAGGCTGGTGTTGGGATCCCGAGTTGTTTTGGGCTCAGGCAGGACCTGCAGTATACAGCAAGGCAGAATTTCTCCTTGTCCCGCCTCTTCATTTTCCAAATCAGAGGATATTCTATCTTCATCAAAACTTCAGTGTCACAGAGATTAGAGTCCTCCTTAGCTCAAGATGCATCCGAGTAGCAGGGTGATCCTGGTCCTTCCAGATAGCCTGTGGTGGGCAATCCTGCCCATATGACAACAAATCAGAGCTAATTGCTAACTTGGTGGGGCCTGAAATCGGTGACGAGACGCTGACATCCTGCGAATGAAAAAGGTGAGGTGGGCAGTCACTGTTTGAATTGTCGCACAGACACCATCTGAATGAACAGAACGGGCAAAGGGATGTGACTTAATCCCTGCGGCTGGGTTTCGAGGAGGCTGAAGGGTGAACCCTTTGACTTCGGGCTGGTGGCTGCCTCTTGCCATTTCCATGAGCACAGACACCATGTCAGGCAAAGACATAGCTTCAAAATTGAGACTTCGGACCAGTCAGTTCTGCCCTCTGAGGCAATGCAGTAGTCCCCTAGTAGTGCACTTTGCTTCACATCATCATTACCATATTCTGACCCAGTTCTTACTGTGTCAAAACCTGCCTCGGTACCAGGCGAGCCTGGCACATTCACCCACATCATGCTGGATTGCTACCTGCTTGCTCTCAGTGAAAAGCTCGACACTTACATGGGAGAGTGTTTCTTGAATGAGACGATGTCTTGGGGGTTAGCCTGGTTTTCAAGAGATTTTGGTTTCCTTCCCAGCTCTGCCAGCACGATTCTGAACAAGTAACTCTTTCTACTGGCCATCCCATTAACTGCCAGGCATCAGCACACATTTCTCAGAGTATACAGTGCTCCTGTATTTACTGAACTAAAGGCTACGCAAATGGGATGAAAACCAGGCTGGAAAAATGTTACGGAAAAAGCCCCAGGTCACTTCTGCTTCTTCATATGGCCTCTCCAATATGGAAGGAGAGAATATGCGTCTGCTATCTTCTGTACTCATCACAGAGCCACTCCTTTTGCTTCTTCAGTTGTTGGGTTTTTTTCTTTCTTTAAGGTTGATAACAAAGCACTGGAAGCAAGTTGTTTATGACTGTTAGTCACATGGGAAGAAATTACTCTCTTATTATTTCATGGTGCTGTGCTCTCAAGTTCAACTCTCTCAGCCCTGTTCCATGAAAGGAGATCTCGCCAACATCATTTCAACACTCCCCCACATCAAGATGGATTTCCATCAGGAGGCTCTGAGGAGAGATCCGACAGTGGCTAATCTTCATGCATCTTCCTGACAGCTGGGAAGGGAGTACATAGAAATGCTGCATAACTGCATTTCCAGCCATGTAGCACTTACTTTTTACCTTCCCTCTCTTTAATTAGATGGACTTTTTTTGAAAACAGTATTCACACAAAATGTGTGACTGTGCAAGGATGCAGGAGCACTTTGACATCCCAGCTCTCAAAGGGAATGTGGACCAGAGCCCCGTGTTTCTCAGAAAGCCCTTGCAGAGTGTGCGCCAAGAGCAACCCTGGGGCATCATGTACATCCTGCCTGCTTTGAGCATCGTGTAGGGGAAGATGTGAGGGCCAGGGCACCCAATCCCAGCTCCTTACCAGCAGCCTCATTAGATCAGGGAGCAAAAAGGGAAGGCGCAGTAACGAGCCACCAGCTGCCAATGAAAGCTCATTCCAGCCACCTAAGTGCCAAAAGCTATTCCTTGCTCTACAGCCCGAGCCAAAGTGACATGAGAGCGGTGATGAGATCTCTGTCCAAGGAGATGATGACTGCCAGACACTGGCTGTGAGTAATCCTCAGGAACTTGGGAAGAATCAGAGCCATGTTCTGATCCCACCGCCAAATGCCCGTCTTTCTTATGTGACAACGTGTGGGGAGGAGGGAAGGGGTGACAGGACCTGTATTTGGGTAATCGCTTCCTCATGCCACCTGAATTCTGAAGCACTGGTGCTGTCTCAGACCTACCGCTGAAGCACAGGGACTTGAGCTGATTCAAATTTGGACAGGAGTTTTAAAGTGCTTGGAAGTTCCAGCTACTGAGTAAACAAGGCTCTGCCTTCGTTATGGTGGTTGCGGTCCTGGCAAATGAGAACATGCTTTCATCATCTTCCAAAAAACACAGGCTGGCATTTCCAGACCTTCTCTTGCAAGTGTCTTAACTTGCAGGAAAGTAGTGACTGCGAGTCATCCTTTCATCTTCACAAGAGGAAAAAGACAGTGTTTGTAGCCTAGCTGTAAAACTGTTTGCTAAATAAAGTCAACTGTATTTCAGATCTCCAGAAGGGACACAGACCACGCCAGTTTATGGGAAAACAGAACTCGGGTCAACTCATTTGTCACTTCAGCACAAAGTTTTGACAGTGCACTGTTTAACTAGACCCAACAAAAATGTCATTATTAATGTGATTTCTCCTTAATTAATACTATTAACATCTGCCCACTGCTTCCCAAGACCTCCAATGCTTCACCATCCCTGCGTGTGCATCTTTGTGCCCAGAGGCAACAGCGTTTGCTTTATTATCTCCTGGCAGCCAAACCAGACCACCACAAACCTGGAGGAGAACTGGGCCCTGCCTTTGCTGAAATAGCAACAAGACTGCCGGTATTCAAGGGGAGGGGAAAATTGCCTGTAATCGTGTAAAAAGCTCGTCTTGATTAGCGGAAGCACTAGTATTTTCCAACAGGCTTTCAAGTTACAGTCAAGTATTTTGCCTTAATTCTGGAGCTGCTTCTAAGAACAGCTGCGTCACACAAGGCCAAGAACCTGAGGACAATCAGCTCTGCGTGTAAATCCTACAGAAGTGGGCAGACGCTGTCTGGCCCAGAAGCTCGTGTGTAGCCTTGGAGTTTGAAGGATCTCTAGAGATTGATTTGAGATTTGCAGACCTTGCTCTTCTCCGGTGGGGAGCAAATTTGTGCATGTAGAATAAGAAAATCTATTACAGAGATAAACAATATTGGTTTTACGGTGCGACTAAATATTGTTACCATTCCTCAGAAAGGCCAAGCATGATGAAGTCAAATGGTAGGAAGCAAGAGAACAAGACAGGACCCAAAATGCAACAGATGTGCCTCCCGGTTCATAAATAGCTGCTGCCATAGACCTCCACTGAGCCCAGCAGATTGCTACCTCTTTATATCTGGCACTTAATCTTCAGCGTGTAGAGAGCTGTGACAGTCAGGAGCGAGGACAAACCTTCGGCTGGGCCAAGTTCTTGAGATGTTTTCGGTTAATGCAGACCCTGACTCTGCAGGCAGCTTGGTTTGAACAGGAGGGTCTCAGTAACAGAGCAAGAAGCTTTCTGAATAAGGATGCCAAGATCTGGTTTAATATTTTAATCTGCTGTCTAAGTGTATCACTGCTCTAAGCACAGCCACAGTGGTGTCCTTGAGCAGCTGAGATTACAGATTACATAATCCTTGTTGTGCAGATGAAAGTGATCAGGTGGAGTTACAGGGGAAATAAGGTGTATAGAGAAAATCACTATGTCCCAGATGAGACAAAGCTATCCATTAATACCTGACACAGAGCATACTCTGGAGAACTGGAGGCAGATACTGGAAATGAGCAAATCCCAACAGGCCTAATGCTATGGGATGAACCAGCTATTAATGCCCGACCTGGCGAGCTCTGTCACCAAGGCTGGATTGCGTTCCTGCTGCTGTTTGGAGGCTCTGTGCCCTAGATGGCATTGCTCTGCAACCTTAGACAACGCTCTTCCAAAACCCAAGCTCTCACTGCAATCAGCACAAAAGAATCTGAGGCAGGACAAATGATCTTAAGTCCCCAAACACAAAGATAATAGTAGAATTCCCTTTTTAATGTTACTTGTTTGAAACATTTCCACTGCAGCTGAAACATTAATTATGCCACTTCTTTTTTTTTCATTCATTCTTTAAAGGCTCACTTGTAAAAGCCCTAGTTTGAAGTGGTTTCATTGCACCTGCTCTCTCCAGGCTGTGGTGTTTAACTGTTTGTGTTTATTCTGCGCTACTCTCCTCCAGCGCTTTTGCTGGGCGCTGTGAAGAAGGCTCACACCGACTACAGAGTGCCGATTGTTCCCAACAGCCAGCGGCTGAAGATGAGCCCTCTTCTCTCTGAATGCTCGCTGCAGCCCACTGAGAGCAGCTGGAGGGGAGTGGGCAGATGCTCAGCTATGCTCAGAGGGTTGATCACCACTGCAGCAGGGAGGAAAAATAAACCCCACATACCTGCAGTTCTGCTTCAGGATTTCTGGGATGGAGAACCCCATCGCTTCTCCGAAGAGGTGACTCTGTCCATGGCTCTTCACGCCTGCCTGGGCATTGCGCTTCTCTCAGGATGCGAGCGGTGCCGGCGGCAGGTCCTGCTTCGCAAGCACGCGCTCCGCCTGTTGCCTGCGTCCTGGGAGGCTGCATCACCATGAGGCTAAAAAACATTTTGGGTGTAGGCTTGTCTCCAAGCTCTCCTTGGTTCAGCAAACTAACAGAAAGGACGGCAAGCACTTGGATTCCTCAAGCGTGAGGCAACAGTGCTGGTTGTTCCGATGATGCCGTGGTCCACAGCAGCGGTAGTTGCGCAAGCAGGACCATCAGCTGGGCTGTGACAGCAGGTAAAGGCAGGCTTAGGGAGCAGGGCACAGTGACGGGTTTTCCTCTGCTTTAAGAATGACATTTCGGAAGGAACACGAGAGTCTGATGCTCCAGTACAGGTTAGGCTATGTACGGTGGATGTACATATAATACACATGGCATAAAGGGAATGAAAGATCAGCCAGAAACCCTGTGTGAAACTTGGCATCTTGGGGGGTTTGGTTTTGTTTGGTTGTTAAGATGTTATTCCCAAGATTAAAACAAAGCAGAGAAGACATATCCCTCAGCAGCAGAGACAGTCACTAATCAGTCCTCTTGCAAACATGATTTTGGGCTGACAGAAGATTTCAGAGTCATCAATCAGAGGACATTATGCTGAGAACACTGGCAGGAGCAGTTTTGCTCAGACAGCAAAGGATGTAAGAAAACAGGCCAAAATCACTTGGACAGAGCCTGGAGGGAGATTGTTATCTGAAAACCCCCCCCCAACTCTCACCTCTGGAAGTGATACTTCAAAGCAAACAGCTTTCTGGTGGCAAAGACACAGGTAGGGCCTCTGCAGAGCAAGATAGAGGTGCCCTCCAAAGGGAAAGTGAATAGGACTTGTGCCCTAGTTTTGCATCTCTATGATGGATAAAGATGTCTGAGTGAGAGAGGAGGGTCAGTTTTCTTTCTGACACTTCGTACTTCTGCTCTGATTTTTTTGTTCTGCACTAAAAATTCACATCTTTGCTTAGGCGGGTTTGCGATGGCTGAAAAGTGACTGCGAGGAGGACACAGCAGCAGCTCCTAAACGAGCAAAAGTGAATATGCGAATGTGAAGTACATAATCTTCAGTAACTCCTGAAGCAGAAGTGATGGTGGCTTGCTTTAACGCTTTGGTTTTCCTAGCTTTAATGAATTCGCCTAGAAAATAAATTACTCCCTCTGACCTCTGAAAACCAGTTTCTAACTTTCCAGGCTGTAACAGTTACACAAAATTTTTCTAAAGTGAAGTAATCACGAGGCTGAACTGAAAAAGATGCATATTTGGCGTATCACCTTGGCAGGGGGTAGGGAGTGCGAGTATCTTTAGAGCCTAACAGCCAACTGGAACAGCTGCAAACTGTGACGAAAAGCCAGATTATCTCTGAACCAGAAAACCAGTCACGGGGAAATCTCTACAGAGACGCTGCATCCGTACGGACTCCAACATACCTTTTGGGTTGCCAGCACAGAGCGCTGGAAAGCAAACAATCGAACCAATGGAAAATATTTTCAAGACAACTGCTGGGCTTGCGCTGATGAAAGATATTTTCTGCATTAACATCAAAGGCTGCACCTCGTCTCTGTGCTTGTGGACAGAGACAGGGGATCAGCATGTGGGCCTTTTCTGCACCGCATGGCTCCTCTGCACCTGGAAACAGCTGCAGATGGGTAAGTAAATAACCTCTTCTGGCTGCGACAGACCACTGCTGCTGGAGGACATGGTGGGTGCTTCAGAAGAAAGGTGTCGTTTTGGCAGGGGCTGTTGCAAAGGTAAGTCAAGGTGTTTTAGGAGGTAGCCAGTCCCAGTTATGGCCCTTCACGTTCAAGGATCTCAAGCCCTTCTTTCAGAGAAAGCGTGAGGGGAGGGGAGGTCGGCTCGAGTGTCCCAGCCTGGTCATGCAATGAGCTAGAAGCAAGGAGAGTCCTGTCACCAAGGCAGGCTCAGGTTTAGCAGAGGCACTGCAGCCTCTGCTCAGCTGGTGCAGAGCATAACAGCAGCATGAGCATTTCACTGCTCTAGGAGAACAACTCTAAGAAGCCCCTTCTGCAATGGAAACTGCCTGCATCAGAACTGTTACAAGAGCACCTCCTCCTCATTATTATTCTAAGCGTTACTGAATGTATGACTCTGGGAGTAACTTCAGCGGGAGGACTGGAACCCTAACCACGGCTGTCCCTGGCTGAACGGTCACAGGCACAGAATCTTCCAGCTGGGAGAGTGACAACTGACCTCCACTGCCCCACATCTGGAAGAGAATAACTCCAGCGCAGTAATTCCAGATCTGTACTGTTTTCACAGAGCAGAATTGGACTCGCTATATAATAGCAAGTAGAATTACCCCAGTGTTTGTTTCTGTATGGAGCCTGACATGTACAGGTCACACGAGCCAACAACTTCTGCAGGAATACTGTGGTGCACACACCGTAACAGCAAATGCATGTTAAATGCGTAACAAAGATAATAAAGAAGGAAATAACATAGTATAAAAACTTCCTTCTCTTCTTCTTTTACACCCTAATTCAATGCTTAGGTGAAACGAGTGGTACAAAGTATCCTCAGAATCATGCCAGAAATGAATAAATCCCCAGGATTGTGACCCACAGGGGTGCTCTACTCCTATACCCAAGCACGCCCTGAAGTGTTAAGTTAGTACAAAGAGAGGATATTTTTATTGATAAACATTATATTGTCTTAGTGTAGATGTCTGACACATTATTAAATCAAATGACAAAACATTTAAAGTAATTCATTCTAATAAAACTTTCTGATATTCCATAGACAATAGTGCTGTGAATTTTGTTTATAGTATAACACATTAAAAACACAGAAGTACAGGTTTCTAATTCCATAGGTTACCAGCAAACAGAG
Source organism: Todus mexicanus (assembly GCA_013389965.1). Lineage (NCBI taxonomy): Eukaryota > Metazoa > Chordata > Aves > Coraciiformes > Todidae > Todus > Todus mexicanus. The sequence continues at coordinate 17,652 of WEIS01015016.1, read as the reverse complement.
AAAAACGCATGCTTTCGTTTCTGTTAGGTTTGTAACTTACACAGGCAAGTGGAACAGCTATGCATAGAGGGCTACTCTACAACAAGTTGTAAAACAAACGTACAGAAAGACTGACCTTATAATATTTGTACGAGTATGACAAAACCATGGGAACTCATTTCAAAAGGTAACAAATGTTTTGTCTGTGGCTCCACCATTTAAACGCTTCTTAGCTGACTTAATAAAAAGCTATTTTGTGTAGAATTGTAGGACTAGAAAACACTGATTGTTTTGTTTCCTGGCTGGCTGTAAATGAGCACACCTTACGTGTGCATTTGCATGCAGTTCCACCTACATTTTCTTCCTTATGGCCAGAAGCATCACAGAATCTTCCCACTCAGAGAAAAAGAACCCAGACAGCGCCATTTGATCCCGAATCAAACAAAAGGTGCTCGCATCAGCCACTTTTATTGCTGTGCTTCCTGCAGCTTTGATGCTGTGGCTGGACTGTAAAGTGGAAATCTCATCACGCGCACATTTCAAAGCAATCTGCAGGGCTGCACCACAGCCTGCTTTAGAACAAGACGGAGCAGGGGTTGCATTCAGCAGCCTAAGACTTTAGCAATGGTACAAAACCAAGTTTTCCGTCATAACTCCACAAAATTAACAGATCTCGAACAGCCAACTGCTGGGCCATGGGATGATTTAAACACACATCCCGTTTTGCCCCAGCTGCTGGCACTGGGGTTCTCCTGGCGTGCCTTGGTGGTCCAAAGCTCACTACAAAGTGCAGACCCAGGCTGGCTCTGATGGGGCTTATTAGGTCAGGGATGGCGCCATGAAAATATGGCAGTTTGGGCTTGGCTCTGGAAAAGGCTGGAAGGGTCTAGAAGTGGCCCTGATATGCAAAGAACCCGGCGGCTCTTATGGCAGCTCACTCTCTTACAGGTCCATAGCTGCAAATTCACCGTAGGGGCACAGGTGGGCAAAGCCCTTGCAAGGACAAGAAATCAAAGGGAAGGGTCTCAAGGGAGCCTGCACCCAACAGCAATCGCTGCCCTTCAGTGGTGAGCAGAGCCCCAAAGCTGCTGAGAATTCAGCTGTGGTTTTTAGCGCATAAATGGGAGCTATTGAAAGTGCTGAGATCATGAAAGCCTAGTCCGAAAAAATACTAGATGAGCCAGGGTAAAAGAAGGGACAGGGGAGGGCAGAGGTCCCTGAAACTTGTGCAACATACCTGAGGATTAACGGGTCGATCTGCTCACCCTTCTGTTCTAGCGAAACCCTGATCCACCAGTGCATGAATTCCCATTGCCACGCTGGGGCAGGGCTGTAGGCAGAAGTGAGTTTCAGCCTGCAGGGCTGCTCACCACATACTCGTGTGTGCGTGACCAGCCAGAATGGAGAGAAGCACCAGACCTGCCCTCCTGTGCAGCCCCACTGGCCACAGCTCTGACGGATGCACCAGCAACCGGAACACCTGAACCACTGCCGAACCTTACCGAAGGACTTCAGATTGCACAGACTCTGACAGACAGCAAAAGAAAACCCCAAACCCACACGAACACCTTCCTAGTTTGGTTGCAGTCTTGAAAACAAAAATTCAACATGAGGATGAAGGTAACTGATCACTCCTTTAGTCACTGCCTGCATTAAGGGCCAGGTGATGATTCTCAGCTTCACCAGGACAGACGGTGATGTCCTCAGGGGAACATGAAGCAAAATTTGTCCCTAAATCTTCTTCAGTGCACATCAAAGTTCACCGTGCCCCAGCTCATCTCTCAGGTATGCAGATTGCTACCAGCGTGTTTATGCAACCATTGATGTGCCAGATAAAACACTTCCTAGTGAAGCCAGGATAAGAACCCAGTTGAGGGCATTACTTTTGTCTCTCTCTCCCTGGTAACAGGACACAGTATTCCCCACCAGGGAGAAACACCTTTCACCAGGAGGGTGAGGGCTGTACAGATCAGACAGCAATCAGGCAAACCTCCGCATAAAGCCAATCCCCGCAAAGCTTGCCAGTGTCCTAATTACACAATCCCCAGCTTGTTGTGATGCCACATGACTCTCATTTGCACTTGCTCTCCATGGGTGCCGAATAATTACAGAATCACGCTTTGTGTCCTTCGCTTCGTCATCCATTAAAAAAAATAAATCCCTAAGACCAAAGCTACTCCAGAAACACCTTTCTTTGGCTCCTTCCAAGAACTTGCTGCAGTTCAAGTTCTGTGCTCCCTCATTTGACCTAAACATTGTGCAATTTCACAATAGGATTTTCAGATACAGGAATGTATGTTACGCTCGGAGGTTTTGAGAATTACTGAAAGGATTGTTTCTGAGAATCTAGGACGAACAACTTGGCGGAGCTCTGCGCCTGACAGAATGCAGAAGCTCACTTTATGGAAACCTTGAACATTATACAAAGCCCTATGAAAGACCAATGCGGTACTTCATGCAACCAGCCTTTATCTTCCAATTTTTTTTTTTTGAATTTGAAAAATCCCCAAGTCTTTAAGAGATGATGAAAAACAGGTTTCTAGGGTTTCTCCCTCAATACATTGCCAGCAAATTGCTCATGTATTTCCCAACAACAAGCCTTACTGCGATTCACACCGACAGCAATACCGTGACACACTCTCCTACAGTGGAGGTCTGCTGACCCACGTGGAACCAAAATAACGCAGTGGCAATAGGAAAGTATTGCATTTGCAGGTGGTGGGACTATTTTTCCTGCAGGATTTCAAGGTGGAGATCCATGCCTGCTGTAAAAAGTAACTACCCTGTCATAAAGCCAGGACAATAAATGTCACCTTTACCGGAGTGCTTGCCAGCGCGTGACACCCGTTGTAAAGAGAGATCTTCACATTTAACCAGAGCCGTTTACTGTTAATGGGAGCTGGGGAAAACCAGGCAAAGAACTAAAAGAAAATTACTAAAAAATAATAATTAAAAACTCTAAAAAATTAAGACCAATCCACCTGTTGGCATCTTATGTGAATTTTAATTATTGCAAAGGGTACCTCATGACAGTGATACTACAAACATTAGAGTGCAACGAGCATTTGCTATTTATACATTTCTACTCTTACAGATCAAGAGGTGAGCTTTGCAGAAGCATTTTCAGTTCTCTCAGCGTTCCTCAGCTTCTATAAGTTACACAAAGCATCTGAAAAGGTCTTGCCACTTTTTGCTGCCACTCAAGAGGATGGTACAAGGCTTTTAATGACTTAGTCTGCTTGGTCCCTGATTCAGGAAAACCTGGCCTTAGCTGTAGGTAGGGACTGAAAACAGGTTCCTAAAACTTCTGCCAGCACAAGGAAATGTTTTCTTGAACCAGGGGCTCAGCTCTTAGCGTACGATAAATAAATAAAATGTATAAATACTTCAGTGCAGAATTCCTTGGCCCCCTCAAGGTCTTGCACATGCTCTTTCTTCTTTTTCAAACTTGTCTTTGTGCTCAGAAAATACGACTGGAATTTCGAATGACTAACAATAGCTATGATCAGAAAAATTACTGAATGTACAAAGACAAGCCATTTAAGCTTCTGACCTGCTATGTTATAGATCGGCCATGCACCACTCATGATATCTTGCTAATAAAAAACAAGCAACCATCTCTTGCACTTATAAATAGATGAGCGTAAGACAATCTTAAACAGCGATACACTCAGCATCTTAGCGGTTGCTGTGACAGGCCTTTACTCCCACACAGAGGGCTTGATTTTAACAACAGTGGGCACACTAGGTAAAGCATATGTGTAGGTAAAGTGTACGTGTAGCATATACTAGGTAAAGTATATTTTGCTTGAATATAAATCTATGTTCACACATTTTAAAAAAAGCCTCCCAAAAATCTGCCAATGAAGTATATGAACTTATGGCTGAGTCCCTCAGTAGAACTAGTATAGTTTAAATAGTTTAAAACTCATATTATATAGTCTGGCTTCACAGAGCACAAAAGGCCCAGGTCAGATCTATAATCAATCAGATCAATTATGTTTATTGTATAACGAGTGCCTTTGCATAACCAGAACAGAGCAGGGCTGTATCCATTTATATAATTTTGGGGCAATTTAAGATAGAAAGCATCCTCATTACATACAAATTTCTCTTTGAAGAGCCTTTGAAAAGCTGTGCTATGAAAAGTCTTCCCACGTCCTGCGTAAGGACTGGTGACTTCGCTGGTGTGGGGCATTTTAAAGGCAGCCAGTGGGCTCACACAGTTTTGGAGCTGGGTTGTTTGAGGCTGGTGCACCAAGCAGCGATCTCCTTGCATTTTCTCCTAGCAATTTACTGGACCAAAACATACATCCCATTTCTATGAGCCCAGTACCCGAGTTCTCTGTCAAGAAGGATGTGGGTCAGCTCCCAGAGCCAGAGGGATTCAGCTTGTAAGACAGAAAGTGGAAGCAGAATCCTGAATTCTTGAAGCACAAGGACCAAGATAAAACCTTAAGGAAGCGAGCGGGCAGCTGTCGGGCACCATACAGGGGTTTCCGCTTTAGAAAAAGATTTCCTGGCATGTCCCAACATTTACGCAGGGTCTGCGTACCTCATCTCCATCAGAAGCCCTCCTCTACACAGCATCTCGAGTCTCAGAGAGATGTGCCCTCCCAAACAACCTCTGTCTCATTCCCAGTGGCAGAGCTACCTATCCATATGATTGCTAGAACTTCCTTACATTATGCGCCAATCCCTCCACAAAATATTTCTGCAGGTAACTCCTTCCACAACCAAATGTCTGTCTCTACGCGCATGAAGTGAACAGAGTGCTTGTGACCTCACCTGCTCCAGAGCCTATCAGCACGGAGACCATCCTGACCAGGATTAAGGTAACACTTGGTCCTAAGGGAAATCTGTGTGTCTACTACGAGAAAGGAGCAAGTATCATTCCAAGCTAGCAGGCAGTAACCAGTAAGCAATGGGTGGTAGGCACCAGCAGCCTCCTCCTCTCACTACAGCAGAAGACAGACAAAGCATCCAGCAATGGGGGTGATTCCTCAGGGAATCCAGGCTCCTTGCTTTGCGTGCCAGGCACGTCTATGGAAAACCTCAGCAGCAAACGCTCAGCGTTTGCGCAGATCTGTGATCAACCACAGCTGTCCTCAAGGGTTCAGGCACGCCAGGTTACGTTTTCCCTCAACTGGCAATGAAAAGGTTCTGTTAAGTTGTTGCTGTGAAGTCATCACGTTGACTTTTAGCACCATTCGAACCCTACCCAGCAGATGATGCTGACAAGATTGCCATCAGGTTGTTTTGGTGTGGAAGGTTTAAAACTTCGTTCTGCGAGGCTGTTAGAAAAAATAAAATCAAGAACTACCTAAAATGTACCAGGGTAAAGTAAATTTTAACTATATAAACACATTACAAAATCTGTTGCTTTAAACAGAGTGTGCTTTTTTAGAAGCTTTCCTGAAATGAGATGCTTCTGCTCAGACTTGGATAACCTGGCCTAGATAACCTCAGGCTGTTTCAGGGTGGGGAATGACAGATTTCACAGCCAAACTGTATCCCCTGTTGCACAACACAACAAACTGCCCTTTCCTCCCTCATTGCTTTTCCATGAATAAAGAAAACCTTTCCAAAGGGCATGGATTGGTCCACACCCACGATTGATTCTGGAGATTCAGCCAAACCAGTCAGAGCAGTTTGGGTGGGAGCTGAAGCATTCACCATATACCCATCAGATCTGAGGCCACTAAATGCTAACAGAAGTCTCCTGTAACTTCCCTTAAAGGTGCCTGGTTGCAGTAACAGATACTCAGTCATCTGTTCAGATAAGAAGATTAAAAAAATGTTTATCTCTACCAAAGTGCCACAGTCCTTTTCAGGATTCGCTGCTGCAAACTGGGACACTGACCCTACAAAACAACCCCGGGGGTTTTGCTGCTGATTTCCACAGAGGTCGACTTCCCTTCCAGCCCATGAACACTGAAAACTCTCTAACTCTGAGCCCTGCGTTACACTCGGTGCGTCTGTGCAGCATACACAAACTCTGCGGCTCCTCACAGGGGAATGGAAGTGGCTGACATCTTCCAAATATTCAAGCTTCCACTGCTTTCCTTAAAACCACAGCTTTAAACTGCTTCAGCTGAAGTTCTACAAACCTAGTGTGGACAGCCTAACCTGGATTTAAGTCTATTTTAGACTAACTTACAAGTTAGTAAGTGATCGATGTACAAGCTTATCAGTGGCTACTGATCAAGTGAAACTTCATAAATACCAGGCAGATTTAAATCCGGCTAAGCATGGTCCACTGACTTTGATTTTTTAAGGATATACTTCAACGAGTTTAAAGCTCCAGTGGTGTAATTGAACGAGATAAACCTTACACTACTGCATCTCTGTAAGCCTCACTTGAAAGGATTAGGGCTTCCAAAAAAATCTCGATACAAGAAACGTTTGTCAATCAGCAGAAAGTTACGGTTTTCTAAAAAGTTATCCAACAATATTAAATCTACATTTTATCTCACAAGTATGAATGTTTCTATTTGGAAAAGGCATATAAAAAAATCCTGTTCTGACAGCAGGATATTAAAATGCTACCCTCAGGTTGCTCCACCTACCCTGAACATTGTTTTTCTAAAGCCAGATTGCTGTTCTACCTGATTTGTTTCAAGAAAAACGCCAGTCACGCACCCATCTGAACGCCAAGAACGAGCACTCGTTTTCACAAGCACTAGCATCACAAATCCAAAGCACGCCAATCAATTGATTTCAATGACGCTGCTGAGGACGGGAAGCAGAAAAGAAAGCAAGCAAGTAGCATCACAGGAAAAAAACTACACAGATTACACAAGTGAACATCTCTGCCCATGCATGTTTCAGGTTTGTGTTCCTATCGCAGAAACAATCTACAAAGAGTGCAGTACATAAAAAAAAAAAAAAGGAAAAAAGAAAGAAAAAGAAAAAGCAAATATAAAATTCACCTTTGGTAGGGACAAAAGCAGTTTTTCCAGCATGTCTTAAGATCTCCTCTCATATTCCATCCTATCATTCTGCCCTTGAACTGCTGCCAGAGGATGGCCATCCACGTGTCAAGCAGAGCTGGCACTAGCAAGGGATCATGGATTGAAATCAAGCCAAAGTCAGAGCTGCTCCGCTGAGGAAAATGCTCTTTCATCTCCCTTTGAAATACTCATTAAGAATCATCTGAAATCGCCAGGAACAGAAACAAAACCAGTCGCCTGGTCCAAAGACCAGAACAGCCTCAGATGTGAAGGTAATCCTTGCTTTCAGAAGAATAAAACTGCAAATGAATCACAGTCATATCAAAGACACCCAAACTGGCTTCACCCCTGGTTTCCCAGTCGCCCAAACCCTGGGTCTCTTCAATCCCTCTGTGCCTCAGCGCCCTCCTAACCCCCAGCCTCCCCACCGCCCCGGTCCCAGGCCCCAGCCCCACCATGACCCCATCCCACCCCACATCTCCAGGGGCTCTGCCAGCCTGGGCGGGACAGGAGCAGCCACCCTCAACAGGCTCCCTGGCCCTGCATCCCAGCAATGTCCCACAGCTGGGGTGGCAACAGACACTGCCCAGCTCCTCACCAGGACACTGCAGCCGGGCACTGGCTGTCCCCGCCCTACAGCCAGCAGCTTCTGGAATCCCAGGCGGGGAGGAGAGAGCCCCTCAGACGCCGTGCTCTGCTTGGCTGGGTACAGGAAAGCTATTGATACGCACTGCATTTGAATATCACGTGAGATTTGGAGATGTTGGACAGGAAGCATGCTGAAAATTGCTCAAGTGTTTTGCTTTGGGGACTCTTCCACAGCCTTTGATTATGCTAATAAACTCGAGAGACTCTCTCTTTTGAAGACAAGAACGAGAACACACATTCAGTTGGTCTGTCCTGTTCCAAACCAGATCCACACTGGTTAATTTGGTTGCAAAGCGTAAGCACATCCGTCTGAGTCTGCTCATACAGGACATGCTTATCCATTCACATATGGCACAGGTAATGGCAGTCCAACGTACCTTTTGCTTCTGCTTAGCACAAACGACTTGCAGAACACTCCTGCACAACACGCAACTGTCAAAACAAGGTATTTCAGGTCTCACACACAACGCGAAGCTACGATATGCTACAGTATTGAACGCACACCCATAGGAAAAGTTCCTAAAAAATACTCATGCAGTTTTTGTGCCACGGGATAGGTAACGGCTATTTCGTAGAAATAGATCCAACTGGCTCCATTGGAGCAGCAGTATAAATATTCAAAATAGAAGTAATAAGAGGCCCTGATGTGAAACTTATCTTGGTTTTTTCTTTATTCCTTCCCTAAATCTGTCCTTTCTGTCAGCAANTTTTTTTTTTTTTGAGTTGGAGGTTTTTTTCTTGCTACAAGTTAGCTTTTGGTGTTTTGCATTTTTTCTCCTTTCTTTTACATGGGGTTTGCTGTGCCTTTACTACCAATGTTTGCCACTGTTTGTACCATAGACAAAAACATTCACCTATCTGGTAGTATCTTAGTACATTTCATAGTAGAACATATACAAGAAAGAGGAAAAAACATACCAAATGAATCAGAAGTGATCAGTGCTTAAAGTAAATACAAGAGCCAGCACTGGCAAGAATCCACAGTATCAATACATACAGATGAAGCTGTGACGGTGTTTCTCATGGGGTGGAATCTGCCTGCGTATTAATACAGAATTATACAAAATCTAGCAGGGATATTGGAACAATGAAGAGCTAAACTTTCACAATAACTTAAGATCTGTAAGCGAGTCTGCATTGAAGATATTCCACATTTTAAAAAGTGCCATCTCTCTCTGTGTCTTCCTCCCTCCCAAAGGAGGGGCGATGAATCCACATGATCTGTAATCAGGTAAGTTCAACTGCTGAAGACGACAAATATCTGGCCAGGTCCAGTGTATTCTTTAAAGAATGGCAAATTATGACTTCAGTAACTATGTCTGTGCAAAATATGCCTCTTTCCTTTTAAAGAAACCAGTGTCTGTAACTCATTTAGAAAAGTTCCGACACGTACTTATGCCCTTCTCAGAACGCATAAGATATGAACTATTGAATCCCCCCGGAACAAGAAATCTGAGGAAGCAGGGAAAGTTCTGACCTTTCATTTCCACGTGCAGACCATTAAAAGCCAGGACACCACGTTGGTAGCCCTCCTGGGCTGGCGATCAAACTATTGCTTGGAAATACCATAAACACCCTAGTAATAAAACTCCAACATTAGTAGTAAAATGGTAGCAGTGTTTACCCTTGGAATCCACGTTCACCTTGCATTCCTCATCACGCTCGTACAAGATTCATTATTTATGGTAAAAAGTCATCGTCTGTTGCCTTGACCATCTTCTCTTAACGCCCAGTAAATCCCTTCGTACGCCAAGTACCTTGAATTGTATTCCCGTATTACACTGCCCTGTGACCTTTGGATCGTTACAGGAGACCCAGCACGCAGAAGGAGAAGCTGCAAGAGAGTACGTTGATCTCTAGCCATTAGAAAAGAAAACGACAAAATCCAAACACAAAAAATAAACAAACCCAACCCCAAAACTGAAGTGAAACTAAAAAAAACCCCAAAACAAATTCCCATGATTCTCCTCGAAAATCAGCCCCTGTACGATGTACCCTCTTCTGCATTGTAGCAATAGTCTTAAGTCATAAATTAGATTAGTCTTCCATCAAATAACTTAAAAAAGAAGGAATTGTAGCAGACCAGTTTTGCCTGGCTCGACGCCAGTTAGCAGCCAGTTCATCTAGAGTCCCAGTCACACTGTTCAAAAACTGAGCTAGGAAATCACATGAATGTCGAAAAAAAATATTCTTCACATCGATGCAGGACTTTTCCAGGTTGCGGGGGGTCGGAGAGAGGGCAGACCTAGATGGGGCCACAGGTCCTATGAACAGTGAACAGGATATACGTCACGACTCGGAGGTGCACCGCATCCAGGAGATGCCAGCCGTGGTTTGTATTGCACAGGTAAGAAGGAAGCTCCTCCCGACAGTCTGCCACCTGCATCAGTGATCTCTGCACATCGGCAAGTTCACGAAAGTGAAAACATTGAATTCTGTCATGATGGAGAAACACAGGAAGATGCCGTAAAGGGAAAGGCACACACACCCCAGCTTCTTGTCCAGTTTCCATTTGTTCAGGTGGACGCCAAACACCTACAATAAACACAGAGTAAGCCACCACAGCAGGAACATTTCGAATAAAGTGGTCAATCCCCTTCTCAACTACATGTGCATGAAGATGACTGTCCCCTTACGGGTCATGGTCACCTGGAAGCAATCACAAGAACTGCAACAACTGAGCTGGAGACCACAGAGGTAGTAAATCAGAGCAGCCCCTTTGCAGTCCCTGAAGCCATTCTGACTTATATCATCTTCAGTCTTGGCCCACGGGCCTTAAGTTTCTGCAAAGAATTTCATTTTGGCAAGAATAATCCCATTTAATTAAATCACAAACATTTTCAAAGGCCAGATTCCTTTGTCTTCACTCAAAATGGTTCACGTGCCCCTCTGCATCCCAACCTGGAGCCACACAGTCTAAGGCTGTGCTTGGCTTCGCTTAGCTTGCTCCCACACAGACCTCTTAAAAGATTAAAGTCTTGCACATGTGGGAACTGTGTTGGTGTGCAACACAGAGGGGGACCCTCTACAGCAGCTGGTCTCAAGATTTGGAAGGTGTCACACAAATACTCTTCTCTCCATCATTCCTAGTCTGCTATTCTGGACTTAGACGGGCCAGGGAACACAAGGCACCGATTTAATCAGAAATGTGGTTGTGTCCCAGCACCATTTGTTCTGTTCTGGGCTGTACTTCAGAAGGCTCTTCTAGAGGGCCAAAGCCAAATGTACAGCGTTTTGTCTCTCTGTCCCACAAGAGAATGGACCTCCTCACACATCAAGGAATCTGCTTCAACTCTAGCATGAAACGTAACTGCTGATTACTAATGGATCTCCCTGGCACCTCCCAGGAATACGACACAGATGAGAGACATCCCATGAGAGTGATGGCTTCTGCCAAGGGCCAGGTTAAAGTCTTGGGACATTTACAACAGGAGTGACCATTCCTGTCCCTTAACAACAGACTGAGCAACCACCATTACAGCTAGGGGTGAGAAAAGAACAGGTGAAGAAAACATCTATTAAAATCACTCTTTGGAAATGAGGAAGAAAAGACTATATACATACTGTGACAAAAACAGATGCCAGCAGGAGACCAACAGAATAGATAAGTCCTCTGCTGTTTAACCGAATCTGTAAAAGAAGGAAGTTTATAAAAGCACGTCACAATTCCAGACAACAGTATTTCTCTCTGCTGTTAATTGACATCCTAAATTGCTGAGTTGCCAAACACTGGTTTGCAAGCTACAAATGCCAAGTCAGACCATTACCTCACAGATTATTTTGCCTATACTCTATTGCCAAAGAAGAAAGAATATCGTTAGAGCAGCACCTGAGACCTGACAGCATTTCAAACAGCTCCACTCCCACACGGGCTTTGTTGTCCCTTAAACTGTTATTAAATTCTGGTTTTGGCAATGAACTCCTACGTGAGCCCTGTAACAACAAACGGGGAATGGAAATTTTACATTCAGTCACCAATTAATGCTTCTCAGTGGGGGAAGAAAAATAAGAAGACACACACAAACACCTAATTTCTTCCTGCTCTTACTCATCTCAGTGAGGCGAACAAAGTCAGTGATCTCAAAGCTGCGGAAAATCGTTGATGCCAATGCATCATGGCACAGGCTGAACATTAGTGCTGAGGCGAAGGAGGCAAAGAGACAACTTACTGCTGGCAGGGCTGCATGGAGATATCGACACAAGGTACCCAGGTGCATCGCCGGCTCTTGTGTAGCCACCTCCAAGGCAGAGCCACAGTTACATCCCCTGTGTCAGTGGAGAACTGAGACACAGGTTCTCGAAGCTGTGGAGCTATTTAACCGCCGCTTTTAGAGGTTTTGGAGCCTAACAAAAGGCACTCACCTGCACCTTTAAGCCCTAAATACATTTAAAAAGATGATTTTATGTGACATAAACCAAAAGCTACACAACAAAGCTACAGGGCGAAAAGCCATCTCTCCAGTCCTGTTCCTCAGCTAGATCCTGCTTGTCCTCAGCTTCCCATTCTTCACCTGGGGAGCTTACTCATTCTGCCTCTGGCCATTTTTATATGATCATCTCAAAGAGCATCACCTGCGGTATTGTGAAGGGAGCACTCGCCTGGAGTCTCTCAAGGCATTTCAGCAGGGGATACAGCTGGCAGCTGCACAGTGGGTGCTGTGGGTGACTGAATCGTAAATCTCTAGACTACTTAATATCAATTATTAACTTAAGGCCAGTAGAAGTTAATGCAGCCCATTGTATCCCCCCTGCACCTTCTGTGCCATGAAACACCACATGAAGTCGAGTTTCAGCTGAGAGTCACTAAAACTGATCACTGTTTACAGTAGCAATGGACAATGTTTATTTCCTGTCAGAGATCAACCTTAGCCAGAAATTATGCACAAGCATTTTTCAAGGATGCTTTATAAAAGGACACTGCTATTGTTTGCCTAGAAGACTTTGATTTCGTGTGGAGTGGGTGTACTTTCAGTCACAGCACTGCTGCTGAGGTCAAACAGAAGAATGAGATGCAGTGATCTTCCCTAAACGGGCTGGGGTCCAACTCTTAATTGCTCAGCTCATTCTATATTTGTATACAAGGAAAAGCGAAAGCATTAGTCCATTCCTGCAAATGATCTGCAGACAAGGAACTAATTTCCAGAATGAACGTTCATCCACCTCAAACACCACATTTTATTCTAACAGCTGGACTTATTTCTTGTTTTTTAAACTGGTTTTAGTCCAATAAACAATTCAAACTAAATTTCTAGGCTACAATACTGTTTTCTCAACTGTCAACACAGAAAATAATGGCACGTGGTCTATCACTGGCCAGTCTTCAGTGCTCACATCCTTCCAGTTAGACTGTAAAGAAGCCCACTTACTTGCAAGAGAAGCGGGTATTGCTAATTTGATAATAAGCAGAACTGCAATTTCATGAACGCAAGACTGCTGAGGCACTTGCATCATTTTGCAACACAGTCAGGAAAAACTTATCACCTAAATATTGCTCCCAAATCCAGAGTAATGACTTAGCTTTGCTCCCCACGGACAGCTGCGGGGAGAGGCCAACTTCCAGAATCAAGGAAAGGGTGATGGGTTCTGACATTTTGCAAAGCTGAGCCCACAATGATTCCATACACCAAGCGTCCTCGGTGCAAACCCACGCTGGAGGCGAGGGCAAGCGTGCTGCAAAAAGAGTCCTGGAAGGATTGCTCAGCATGATGACATGTTGCTGTATTTCTAATAAACCACAATAATCATGAACAGGTCTTGCACAGCTACTATACACTGGAATTTTTGCAGCACTTGCAATCACAAGTGTCCCACTGATCTTCAGAGCTCTGCTGCCACCTGAGATTTGCTGTTACCTTTATGAATGTTAAAATACTGGTTTACACAAATAGCGCTTTTTCCTTCCTTATGGATTTTTGTGATCATAAACAAGGTTACAGCCATGATTGTCATTTCCTCTTCAAGGTACTACAGGATTTCTTTGAGAGATAAGCTGTAGGCGTGTGTATGTACAGCAGGACCATTGCGTTCCTACAGCCATTGAATGTAAAATACAGTATTCTCACCAGGCTGACTGTCCAAAGAAATGGAGGATTTGGATTGCTTCAGAGCAATCAGAAGGCCAATTCTGGGACTGTCTGCATAACTGAAGGTGAAAAATGTGATGATCCCACTGTTAATGTAAACTGCAGGGTGGAAGTGGCGGACAGGAGGAGCTGTGTTTTAGCAGCAACAGAAGTCTCCAAGGGCACCGCAGCTTCTGTTACCAGTCCCGAGCAAATCTCAAAGCTTTGCTGAAACAAGAGCTGCTCTTGGGATGAGACACTGCGTCAGGTTCTGACTCAGAAGACCTTTCTCTTGAAACCCTACAGCATATTTCCGAGTACATTAAGGAGTCGGGACAAGATCATCTGGGGGCTCTGTGCACACATTACTGCTCCCTCCAGAGATGGACCAGATCACTGCGCTTCATTCACCTCCAGGCATCCACTCCTCTTCTGCTTCCACTACTCTGAAGGGTCCACACACGACAGCTGACCTGGATTTCCATTTTAGTTATTCTAAAATGAACAAAACCCCTCTAAACTAACTTTATGCAACTAAAACACATTTTTAAATCCACCTTCCCTGCTACTGCAAATGAACAGCAGCTGGCAAGGAAAGACAGATTTTACAACAAATTCCCATCTGGATTTTGGTCAGGAATTCTGTTTGAGCCATGCCAATATCTGTAAAAACTGTCAGCATAAAATACATCAATCGGAAAGGAATCTACAGGAAAAGGAAGCAAATGAAGCAGCTGGAATTATTTTAGCATGGAAAATGTCTGAATTGAATCTAAAGTGCAGATGCTGATTCTCACTTACATCATTAGTGTCCATAAAACCAGCAGACATTTGGAACTAAGAGCGTTCCAAAGGCCTCTGTGTCTAATTTGCTGAAGACAGTGCTTCCAAAGAGAGGTGTTCGGCGCTGCTTGCTTTGGATTGTCTGCAAGGCTCCTCTCTGGAGGTCACTCAGAGCGGTAGAAGTTGTTATTACGGATTATTCAAAAGTAGAAAGCGTATGCCAGTTATTTATGACAGCTTTATCAATATACCAGGAACACATGTCGTGCTGATGCCACATGGGCAAAGCAAACCTGGCAACGCCTTCAGCTGCGTAAGCTCCGATTTTCGCTGGCAGTATTATTGCAGTAAAACACTTGCGTTTCACCCCAGGTTAACTGTCCTCAACTCAGGCTTAACTAGCAGCACTCCTGGCCTGTGATCTAGCCCAGCTCCCACTGCTGAGCAAAAAGCAATTAGCTATTAATTAACCTAAAGAACAAGAACTTTCTTTTACGAGGCTTGACTATTTCCACAGAAAGAAAGGATTTCCTGAGACGGGTAAAAGGCTGCTTTCTAATGCAGTTTTCACTTTACAGTGCTTTTTGCTCCACAAAAAATAGGACCATTTATTAGGGTCATCGCCTAATACCTCGCTCTGCCACGGGACAGCAGGATTAAAACCCTTCCACGTACAGAGCAAAGGGTGGTTTCCTTGGGCGAGCAACTGCTAGCTCTGGAATGCACTTTGTCAGGAAGCTCATTTGGCTGAACTGGATACATATCGCAGCTGGACTTTCTGGAAGAAAAAGTGCAATTCTTTGGGTAAAAAACCTTGTTGGTGAGCTCAAAGCACTCTAAAAGCTGTGCAGAATTCCAGATGTTTCCGCTGCGGCTCAGGAGGGGATGCACGCACGGCATCCCCCTGCCATGCCACGGAGCAGGCAGAAAAGGGACAGCAGAGGACGAAGACGAAAGGTAAGAAGAGCTATAGAGCAATGAGAAGTGAATGAAAAACATCAGAAAGACCATTGGAACAAACCGGTCCTGACGGACGGCTGTCCTCAAAGCAGATTTGACCTGGGAGGGCTGGGAGATGGATTCCACAGCTGGGTGCTGGGTGTGATTCCAGATGCACTGGAATTGCAGTTACATGCTGTGGAGTTACTCCACGCGCACACAAATATTGCAATGGATTTGGCTCGCTGCTGATGTGCAGAGCCGCTCTGCACAGCGTGTGCAGGCAGTCCAGCTGCGTACGCTGCTTTTCTGGCACTTGCAGTCAGTCTGACCTCACTGGACTTTCACTCGTGTGGAGAATGGCACACGAACAGGCACCATGCCCAGGGGCTCTGTGCTGTTTAATACAGCCCTGGAGCAAGCTGGTTTACACCCGTAAGAAACCTGCCTCGTAGATATAATTCTTGTTTGGAGAGATGTTCTCCAGCACACTCCACACTGGTAGCATAAGGGGTTTCCAGCGCTCGGTCAGCCAGCAGCGACTTGACTTCCCTGGGGCACAGGTCACATTAGAGCACTCCACACCTGCCAAACCTGAGACAGGTTTGAGCACACAATCCACATCGTTTGGGGTACAAGCACATAATCCCTTCTATCAAATCTGCTACTGGGCACTGAGGTATTTAATTCTAGCATTAAGAGTAACCAGAGGAACGTTGCCAAAGCTCTGGGCTACCTGGAAATGGTTCTTTGAAAATATAACGGAATCCCCCTAGATATTAATGAAAACACGAACATTGAATTCTAGCAAACACTGCTGTTACTCATCTATCACCAAAGATAACCTTCTCTCCAGCCCTGGTAGCCTTTCTATGTTTTCTACTACCACACCCACCTATCTGTTTCAAAGAGTAATTGTACAGAACTGTGAATTGTTTTATACAGTATTGCTCAGTGGCTCCGAGACAGTTAAATCCAAACTAGGCTGAAGAACCACTGTTCACTTATTTCTCATTTCGCTCATTGTAGTTCTCCGTTTACCTAAAGGGTCCTTTCATCTGTGTTTGATTTTGGCCTACCCGCTGCTGTTTCACAGATTTCACGTCAGCTCACAGCTCTGGAAATCCAGTTTTAACCAACAGAATATTCCCACTTCTCTGATTGTCACTGTAGCCTGCCCTATTTCTTATTGTGACTTCCAATTGTAAGCATGGGAGACCAGAAGATTCTGAAATTTGGTATAAAAGCTTAAGAAAAATGTGTCCTTGATCTGCCAGATTAGGCTAGCGATCAGTCAAGCAGCCTTCCCGTGAGACAAGTGGCATTTCCAGCAAGAGGCAACAGAACGGGTTTTCTCAGTGTACAAGACAATGTGTAAGCTCAGAGAAAAGAAGGCCAGCAAAACTTTCAACTCACAGTAAGGGAGGAGATAATTTCAACTTTTAGCAAAGAGCAGAAGAAGGGCCTCAGCTGGAGTCGTCTTAATTATAGAGGGAAAAGCTCAGTTCATTTAAGCATAGGAAATGCTTCTTCTGCAGGAGAGAACTGTCCGCAGACGAAGCACTCCCTCATACTGCAAGGAGGAAAAATCAACACTCCCAAGCTCTCCTTTGAGATTTGGCTTGTACCTAGAGGCTGGAGCAAGACAGGACACTGTTTTGACTGATCACACATGATAGGTTTGCAAGTTCAAGATCTACTGTCTGGATTTGAATGGAGGCTATCTCCCTGCTTCTGGTGTGGCACGTACGCAGCTCCAGCTATTCCCACGCAGCTCCTGCAGGCAATAAGTAAAGGAGGTGGAAGCTAAAACAGCAGAGGAAAAACAATGGAAATTAAAGTGACTCCGTTCTTCAGTTCTTTTCTGGCAGTTGCTGAAGGGAAAACAAGGAGCTACTGCCAAAACCCAAACTGGTTTTGCCCCAGGTTCCAAACAGGAGAGAAATTACCTCATTCAGGAATATTAGAAGGACTCTGCTGTTTCCAGTCTCTTGGCTGAAAAAGCTGCAGGTCCTCTGTCTGTCTGGGGATACTTTTCCTGCAGTGTCCCTGCCTGGCAGCGGAAATTCGGTGTAAACCCTGCATTCCCCAGGTCCTGCCATGAGACAGTGGTCTGACAAGCTGGAACTTCAGACATGGGCTGCATTCCTGCATGTTTCAATGGAATTTCCTTCTTAGACCATTTTTCAGATTCCTAAGAGAGCACCCTTGGTTTGCTTTTATCTCCTCGCTTTTCAGAGAGTACACACCCTCGGGTGCTGCACTTCACAGAATTTCCTAGCCTGGAA
>WEIS01014992.1:4918-17380 GCA_013389965.1 Todus mexicanus | reverse complement strand
AGGGCTCAGCGTTCTGAATAATGATAGAAATACCAACAGATCTATTACTTTTATCTGCTGATGTTACACATTTCTGTTTACTCTAGAGCCTGAACGTTGGGCTGCAATAGTTAAATATGGCTTCTGGACCATGCTAAAGTTCAGGTTAGGTTGTTTTATTTAATATTCACTCTTTTTATGCACGTTGGGATGTAGATTAGAAAGTAAATACCATTGGAATGGATATAAAACTTAAGGCCGAAGTGACATCTGCTGTCATGTAGAAATATTGAATATTTTCTGAGTTCAGTTTTAGTGCAGCCTAGTGCCATATAAGATTGCAGACCCTCCTCTTCATGCCTTGCTCTCAGAAGGACACTTTATCGCATGCAATTATGCTGTGCATATTAAATCCCGGAGAAGTAATAACAGTTCCTTGTTTAATATACAGTAAGGTGAATTAATTGGTATTAAAATGAATTTTATTACATATCAATATCTGGTTTCCCACAGTTTTATTTGAGCTTTTATTTTAGTTTTATTTTAGCATAATTATCAGGTAGAGACACGTAACGGAAGTTAAATTCTGAAGCTTGTGATTATTGCCACATTTTTGTAGACAGTTTATCATTCTAAGTTCTCAAATCTCACTCATTTCCTCAGTGGAGGAACACATTTGGATTAGATAATAAAATTTTTTAATATAGCAAGCAAGTTGATAAAGCAAACATAGGCTAATTTTATAGGACTCGCATACAAATGAACAGAGTTTCAGAAATTCTCTGATTGTTTTAGTGCTTCTTGCTCACACGAACTGTTAACTCACCACTAGTTTTGCTGTACTTGGTCTTGCATAACAGATTTGGAAGGAGAGGACTCTGGCTGTCCTCTCCTGAAGGGTGAGGGAACTTCCTGAGGTGTGTTTCTGGGCTGCTTTGAGGCTGCATTGAGAATGCCACCTTTAGCTGACCTTAGCAGTCATTTCCTTCACTAATTACTATTCAGAAGATATTTTCTAAAGATCACAGAATGTCTTGCTGATATCCTGATACACTACCTGGGCTTCTTTCTTTCTGTGCACTCTCCTTATTCCTCAATTATAGGTACTTAACAGAGCTGAAGTGACAAACCAATAAAAGCAACCATTTTTATTAGGGGCTGCAAAACTACGTCACAGGAACATCGAGGCCCACAGATGCTGGAGGATGGCTTTATTCTTCCTATTTACATGGATAATCCTGAATATAATGCTAATGTTCATTTCATTAGACGTATTTAACCATGACCTCTGATTTCACCTTAGGTCTCAGTGATGCTGAAGCAGGGTTAAACAGCCCCCGGGCCCATCCTATTTATTTCAGTGTTTGCTGGCTGATTTTCTAGTTGGAAAATAAAATGGAGGAGGAACAAGTGACTGGTAGGGAAGGGGCCAGGCTGCTAAAGTAGACATTACTGTGGAAGAAATGGATCCAAAGAAAGAGCTTTAATTTGAGAGCATAAACCAGTTTGTTCCTTGTATCGATGAGTGGGTGTGGTCTGATGAGGGATCAGATGTAATTAGCACCCACTTGCTGTGTTGTGCTCTTGCCTTCAAGTATCTAATGAGCTATGCTTGGGGCAAAGTAGCTCCATCCTTCTGATTTGAACAGAGACAGTCTTACTCAGTAGGGTGATATCTGTGTTCCTCTGGTGGCTGGTGGCTTTTTCATGCAAACTTGGGGTTATTTATTCTACGAGTATGTTCTGCTGGGTGCAGTTCTGCAGATAAGTCCAATATTCCGAATTTTCCTGAAGTATCAAAATGCTTGGTTCAAAAAGCAGCAACTAATGGGTAGCTTTTAACCCAGAGCATAATGTGACAGTATGTTCAAATATTAATGCTCATGAAGATGAAGTAATCGGTATGTCCAAGGGTATTTTTTATCCATGCTGCTATTAAAACTTTTTCTTGTGCCTGCGGTGCTGAAGTAAGCACCTGCTGCCTGCTCACTTGAGCTTCTACGATTGCTTTCGGGGCCACACGGTGAATGAAGAACAGTTGTGGGTTAAAAATAGTTTGTTGATAACGGCGTGTTGTTAACTGGGATCAATCCCCCGGTGTGGTTGGCTGTGCGAACTGCCGACTGTTGTAGCTGACTGTGGTAATCACTGTAATGCTTCATTTCCTATAGAAAAATAAGAGAAATAGATAAGTAATAAAAAAATTACATTCCAGAAGTACTTCATCAACAAAAGATGGTGATTAGTAATGCACATCAGCAGTTGAATCAGACAAGGAAAATCATGACTCCAAAACCAAATCAGACTGAGTTTCTGTCTTTTCTGTAATTCATGATAGGCTTTTGGAATTAAATGCACCAAAACCTTTTTGTTAGTCACAATTTCTGTGTGTATACATATGCATATATTTAAGACTAGCTATAGAAATCGAGTAGTACTTTGCCTTACTGTATCCTGAGAGCAACTTAGAACATGTGAAAAATGTCTCGCCTACCTCCAGCTTCTTGATCTTGGCACGTTTAACCCTTTCCCTGTTAGATCTGTCAAAATCCATTTCTTCCCCCCAGCAATTATAAATTGGACTGATAGCACGTGGGACTGGATCGCCAAAATCCAGACCTGTACTGCAGCTTGTGGCTTGCTTGCTTGTTTGTTTGTTGCTGGCACTGAGAGGGTTAAACTCAAAACGTAAAGTAAACAAAGCTCTGCTTTTCTCCTTCGCTCTGGGATCTGAAACTCCTGTTGCTATAGAAGTCAGGATCATGGAGTTTTCAGATGTGATTTTGTTGTGGGTTGTTTGGAAAAAGCCAAACAACAAAACTCCACCTTCTTTGATACCTGCCAACACACTTGTTCTTCCAAGTCTCCAGTTATTCTGACATGAATTGTATTCACTCAGGGCAGTGGTCTCTAACATCATTTGCTGCTTTCTTAGATTGAAGCCAGAGACCTTGTACAAAAATTCTGTTGTCTTTTCATCTATACCAGCTACTTTAGAAGATACTGACTGACCTACAAGTCTCCTGTCCAATGCTAAAAAAAACCCCCCAACCAAACGGCTACTGTGTGCAAATAACTGAATGCAAATTGCTTGAATGTCTCTTACAGGTGGTTTGCGTTGGTTCAATGGCAGAATTTGAAGAGCTGTCTGGAGTGAAAGTCACTGATCTCCATCGAGAAAGGTTAGTTGCACAGACTATTAACTAGTTAGTTAAAATACTTGAGCAGATTTTAAAAAATACTGTTGTTGGGTTTCTTGCCCAAACCCTGGGAAACAAGATTTGAGGTAAATAGAAAGGTGAGAGGACTTGTGATTAACGCGTCTACATTTTCCTTTCTTCTGTCTTGGACACTGTTAATATATATATTAAAAAAATCTAGCTTTAAATTATAAAAATTGTTAAAGGAAATGCTAAATTTTTTTGAAGCATCATTAAAAATAACCCCCAAACTCCTGTCATACCTCACGTGCAAGCATAAGATGAACTTCTTGTGCTAATTCTTGGTTTTGTTGGTAATTTGTCAATCTTTTTCTTCCCTATAGTATTGATCACATAACGATCCCTTCACGCTGCGGCAAGGGCTTGCTGCGCCGCGTCCCTGAAGTTTTCGATTGCTGGTTTGAGAGCGGGAGCATGCCTTACGCACAAGTCCATTATCCATTTGAAAACAAGAAAGAACTCGAAGATGCTTTCCCTGCTGATTTCATTGCTGAAGGCATTGACCAAACCCGAGGATGGTAATTTTCGGCCGCTTTATTAGGTGATATTATTGCACGTCTAACACTCTTGCATCTGGATAATCCTTTAATACAAGGTATCGCAAAGCTTGGTGATAAAAATGTTGCCAAAAGACAACGCTAGCAACCTTCCCAGCTCTGGCTGAAAATGTCTTTAGGTAATAGGGCAGATCTTTGACCTGCGAACAAGAGTCTCAGCAGCTGAATTGTCATAACACTTGAATTATCTACTAGAAAAGACACCAAGTTAGTGGAAATGGCAGTTCATCTTTTGCAGGTTTCAAGGCAATGTATAGGCTAGGAACTTGTGCCCCTAGATTGAATCTGAGTTTAGGATTTGTAAGTGGGGAAAAACCAAATTAACATCATGTCATCAAGATCTTAGAGTTTACAAACCCCACATTTTCTAACTGTAAACTTCATCTGCTTGTTTGATTCCTCTCTGGATAAATGCTTTTCAATCATTCATGAGATTATTTTTTCTTTTCAGATTTTCTCTGGGTAATATTCTCATGCCTGTGTGCATACATACAGTTTTAGTTTTGGCATTTTGAAGTGTTTATTCTATTTCTGAAGTTTGAGGTTGGCTGTGAAAGCTGACAGATTCTCAAGATGATTTTTTGTGTTTTCCAGATTAGTATGTTTGAATATGGAGAAACTAGCTTGAAAAGTTGTAATATTAATGATTCCATGTATTAGTCTTTCTGCACCGTTGTTCTTTGGGCCCACGAAAGGAGAATTAAAAAATTTAGTTTTCCCTGTTTCTTAATTCTTTCTATTGGAAAAAAAAGAAAGAAAATCATGCGCTTTTTTTTTTTAAGAGAAGAGACAAATAAAAGGATATATAAGAAAGGCATATAAAATACATGCAAAAGTCAGAGTTGGAAAATGATTTTTCTCTCTGATCAGTGTTAGAAAGATAAAAGGGGATTTATTGTAATTTAGATGCCAAAAAATGAAACTAAATTAAAAACCCCTCAGCAACATGCATTCATTCTTACACTGTGCAGGAGAGCTGCTGAATGTAAATGTTCTACAGAACTAAAAATTATTTGAGATTTTTGTGTGGCTGCAAAAATCTATTCCAGGTAGTTACAATTCCAGTAAAAATACAGGAGGAATGATAAATTTCTGGTTTCGGGGTTTAGCTGTTTGAAATCGAGATGTCGGGGTGGATTAGCACGTGTCATACACACCTACTGCAGTGTTTCTTTTAGTGCTATCCTCTGAAGCATGTGTGGGAGAGGTGACAGATGAGAAGATAAAGCTGATCTCATATGGGTCCAGTGAAGTTTTCTAGTGCCATGGCAGAGTGCGTTTGTAGTTTATACACAGGTTGGCCATTTTGTAGTGTGATGTTAATCTAAACTTGAGTGCAGCGCAACGTCCAGATCTGCTAACTATCACGTTGCCAGTTTATAAAGTTCCTTTCTCTTTTAAATATAAATGTAGTCTGTGGGTAAGCATCTTCTTTTGCTTTCCTTAGTGGGCTGAGCTGAATCATCTCACCAATTCTGCTGCAAATTGGTCCTGGAAAAATACCAGGAGAAGTCCAAGGTGATGCTAACGCCAGCGGTGCCTCTGTGGCTGCAGACACCCCCCCGCTGTGCTTCGGTCTGAGCCCGCGCTCCTGCGTTGTGTGCTGCAGGCAGCGTGCAAACGGAGACTCTCGCATGACAATCTGGAGTAGGTTGCTTTTGGTTTGAACATCAGCAGAAGGGTTCCTGTAAGTCTTCACTATGCCCAAGTCTGTTTCATCTGTTTGTGGATGGGATATCAAAGCACTTGCCTGGATACATGATGCTTGCACCTTTCCCACGGTGCTCGTGTCTGTTAATAAGCTGGTGCTTTAATAACAGCCAGTGTTCCCTGGTGTGCAAAAGAGCGCTTCTGGTTTGGAGGGGAAGAGAGAATAAAGATGTGAGGTGGTGCAGTTTTTTTGCTTTGCTGTCTCAGGCTGTTCTTAGGAAGGGTTCTCATTCTAAAACTGTTAGGTTTCTAGTTACCTTTTCCTAAGTCTAGGGAAAAATGAGGGGATTTTGAAAAGAAGACACGTGTACCTTCCTGCTGTATCATAATAGGCCTAAGTGACCAATAAACTGGTGAGTTCTGAATTGTTAGGACTATAAAATGTGACTTTTATTTGAGGCATTCTGTAGAAGGTGTTAAGATTCGGAATGAAGATCGGGTTTGTGTCAGGTCAGAGACTGCAGCTGATGTGAAGTGAGGGCTGGTAGGTGGTGAAAGGCTCAGGAGCTGGCTTCTGTTTGACACAACAGATATGGGCAGAAAGTCATCTGAGACAAGGGGAGAATTAATGTGACCGATGTGATGAACTAGGAGAGTGATCTTTGTGATGACTTTCTGCATGGATTTGAGAGAGCTCAATTATATTTATTAAGGTCAGAGGTAAAAAATCTTACAGTAGTTGGGTTGCAAGACTGACTGTCTGGCCAGATGGGTAGGAGAGGCTTTGACTCTGACTGTACCTAGGAGGCTGCAACAAGATTTATAGTCACGGTCAGAGTGTGGTGGCCTGCAGGGATTTCTGAGCTAAAGGTTTTTGGCGCGAACCACAGGATTACGAGTCAATTTTTCCTTGAAAAGGATAATCTGAGGAAGAATGAGAAGAGTTATCTCAGAAGGGTGTGTAAACTTTTACACAGCAGAGGACCACAGGACAGGTCACTAGACCTCAAAGACAATCTTGTCACTGTCATCAACTAAGGTACCTTGTTGCTGAGGCTCATCAGGTTGGACAACGCAAATAACATCAAATTGGTGACAAGTTCTTGGATGGATTTTTTTTTTTGGTGCTCATGCTGCATCTGTACAATTTTCCTGATACAAGCAGTATTGGAATCTCCTCTTGTTGGTTCTGCTTTGTTCTTTTTAATTACAAACACACCCACTCTAATATGGGACTTTGTGACCAGTTTGCAGAAAGCCATGAGAGTTTGTCAATGAAGTAACTTCATGCTAAGTACTAAGGAAATGATGCTGTGTTTGCAATGAACTGTCAGTCTTGTGGGCTTGAGGTGTCAATCATCGGAGTAAATCTCAGATGTTTGTATTTAGGGGCTTTCATAAGAAGGTTAAAAATATAGACTGGTATTTTGAGCTCATGTGTTTGTATGCAGGTGGAGGAGTGTTGGTTAAAATTCATTAAATTACCATGTAATTTAATAAAAAGAATTTGTACCCTGCAGTGTGAACTGAGGTGATTTTACAAGTTAAAAGCCTGTGTGAGAGATAAGCATCAGAGTTGTTGTGTAAGCCACTTAATAAATGCAGTACAGGGCATTGCAGGGCTCTGCACCCTCAAGTGTCAGAGTAATGATTTTGCAATTATGGGCAGCTTTTTGACTAAAACTGCTTTGGAATATACAGATGGAGTTCCACCACCATCCACCTCCCCTTCCCCCCCAGTCCTGCCACAGTGTTTCTCTACTAAATCTTCGTGCGAATGCATAGCTCTGAGGCATAACCTCCTGTGCCTTATTCTAAATCAATTAGCTTTTTTTATAGTCATCTGCTGCTTTAGGGTTGCTAAGCAATCATCAGCATGATACTCATTTTTCACCAGGAAAGCTGTGGCCCACCCTCCAGTTATTGTCTTAAAAGTAATCATAGAATCACAGAATGGTTTGGGTTGGAAGAGAGCTTAAAGATCATCTAGTTCCAAGCCCCCTGCCATGAGCAGTGACACCTCCCACTAGACCAGGTTGCTAAGAGCCCCGTCCAGCCTGGTCTTGAGCACAACCAGTGATGGAGCATCCACAGCTTCCCTGGGCAACCTCTTCCAGTGTCTCACTGCTCTTATAGGAAGAACTTGTTCTTCATTTCTAATCTCAATCTCCTCTCTCCCAGTTTGAAGCCATCACCCCTCATCTTATCACTACAAACCCTTGTAAAAAGTCCCTCCCCAGCTTTCTTGTAGGCCCCCTCCAGATACTGGAAGGCTGCAGTGAGGTCTCCCCAGAGCCTTCTCACCAGCAGTGTGGTTGCAGAAGCTCATAGATAACTTGGGTGAAGGTTCTGACTGCCGAGTGTGAAATAATCGCATCACCTTGTACCTCCATTTCATTTCTCACATATAATCATATTTCCGCTTATTGAACTATAGGTGCCAGTGCTTGCTCCAACACGGATTTCCTAAGTGTCCTAGAGTTTACAGAGTTATTGTAGACACGTCAAATGAGGAGGGGGAAAACACCCTACTCATCTTTGTTGTGGGGACTGCTGACATTCTCCTCTTCTCTAGGGATGGCTGATTGAACCAGCCAGGCTTGTTTGATCAGGAGGAGGCTCTGCTCACTTTTGCTAACTTGCTTTTCTGCTCCCAGCAGTAGCTGTTGTCTTGTCTACTCGGTCAAAGAATACACATGTTAATACATGTGCACACACAAAAGAGCATGCCAGTCCTGTCTGCCCTGTCTGTTCCTGACCGATCCTGTGTTCAGAGGTTTACAGCGAGCAGACAGGGAGCTTGTTCAGAGACAGAAGTCTCTCTTCTGTATTAAAGGGGAAAATGCTACAATTTTCTTCTTCACAACCTTCCTAATGGTTACTATTAAAATTTTTCAATCTTCTTGGACTAGTAGGTCACAGGTCAGCAAACTGCACGACATACCGCAGAGGAAAAAGGGCTGTTTACAATAAGCCCTTCTGAGTCTTTGCCACATAAATGATCCACATACTTGAATTTTCGCTTTGCTAGAGTCAAACAGCAGAGTGAAAAATTTCTGCTGTAATGAAAAACACGCAGACTTGACCTTGGCATGTTTCGAAAGTCATGTTTATGTTGTCTCATTTCAGGTTCTACACCTTGCTGGTGCTGTCCACTGCGCTTTTTGGGAGGCCTCCTTTCAAGAATGTAATTGTGAATGGCCTCGTTCTTGCCAGGTTGGTGTGGCAGACAGTTCTTTCCTGAACAGATTTTTACTTCAAGTGTATTTCAGATAAGTCCCCGCGAATTGTAAATTAAATCTGAAATGGACTTTGGAGCTGTTAAGACTTGTCAGGGAGATATTGGTGTTGCAGGAGGTAAGAAGCCCCTGAGAGCATGAGGTTTACCCATCCTGGTTGTCTGTTGCACTAGGTTCTTTCCAGCAGGATTAGTCCAGCTTAGAGAGAGAACATGAATAACCGATCAGAATAGGAAATAAATGATACCTGTTATGCAGAGCAAATGGGATTATAAATGTCGTGTTAGATGTAATTTTAAATGAGTTAATTATATTTTTTTTCCTCTGCATTTTTAAGCTTTGCCAGTTTGCTGAAGGGATTGATTCAAAACAAGGGCATCTTCACTCAGCTTTGGGAGCAAAGTCAGATTTCCTGCTTAGATTTGTGATTTCGGAGCCTCTTGAGTTGTTTATCTGTTTTGTTCAGTTGCTCTCGTGTGTTCAGATGATATGCTAACTATAATTATGTCTATGCTACCAAGAACATAGTAGGATAGAAAAATTAACATGGACTCGAAGAGCCTTTTTTCTTTATCCGCATATTACAAGAATCCCAGGAGTTTATGCCTACATTCTGGTATTTTTCAGTGATGGCCAAAAGATGAGCAAAAGGAAGAAGAATTATCCTGATCCGATGAATATTGTAAATAGTTACGGAGCTGATGCACTAAGGTAGGATTTCTTTAATTCCTGTGCAATCATGTTAGCTTTCTGTTTGTAGCAGGCACGTACCACAAGGGCTACTTATGGTTTTTTGACAATTAGCAGCAGGAAGAAAGTTAATTTTAGAAGCTTTTAGACCTCTATGGCAGACAAATAGCTGAAGGAGTGGATGACAAAGAAGACCTGGCACTAGTTACAGCACCTGGACTTTCTATACCCTTGCGTTATCTCCCTCAAGGCTGGCAACAAGCAGAGCTGATGTGCAGACTGGAGACCTTTTGTCACAACTTACGTGTCCAGTCTGTACAGAACGCTTCCACTTGAGCCAGCGCTGATTGCTATGGCAGCGACTCGTCAGAGGGGGCCCACTGAAAATATGAATAAAATCTTGGAGAACAGTACTATTAGTTTACTGCTAAATGATAATTTAAGAGAAGGATTACTCTGTAGTGGACAAAAATGTTTGCTGCGTATACTATACGTTCAGGAAAGAGGAAGGGTTTCTTTTTCGTTGATGTAAATATATGGTATGTACCTAACAGCAGTGAAAGCAGAAGAGCAGGAGTGGAGCAGCCTCATGTGTGTATATAAATTGTCCTGGTCAAAGGGAGATTAAACACGGTTTTCAAGTGTTTCATTAAAATGATACTAATGTGTAAATGTAATTATGCAGTCACCTGGTACTTTGGCTAGGTGCATTAACTACCTGGGTGAAGTGGTACCTTGAGGTAAAGAGACAATAAAGACGTTTTAATAACTCCAGGAGCATGCTACTTACACGTTTCTCAGGAGTCCTGTAATTCTCGCTGTATGTATGAGAACATTAAACTCACATATGGTGAAAGTTATGTTACAATTACACATGGTGATTATCGGGCTGAAGGATTACGTGGTTAGCGTACGGCAGGTTGTTGTTTGAGAAAGGTGGTTGTTGCTTATTCCAGATAATTTAAAAAAATAGAGATGAAGTTCCTTCTTGTTTCAAGCTTTAGCGTTTTAACCTAATAAATTATCTTTTGGACACTTATAATGGAGAGCTGGGTGGATTTCTTCAATTTAGTCAAGATTGTTCTTTACAAATAATCAGTGTATTAGCAGAATATCAGTGAATTGGTAGCTGGAGCAGTATAAATGAGAAGGGTTGGAGTTACTCATATTGGAGATTTTTAAATCAGAGGTGATATTTCCGTTGGAAAAAATCTGCCTTTTTTTATAAACTAAAGCAAAAAATCCCAAACACCAGAAGTGAAACTTCCGTTATTCATGTTTTTATTTATTTCTAAAAAGCTAATTCATTTTGCTGCCTGTGTACTCATTCTTTAATGTCACNTTTTTTTTAAACTACAGCTTTGAAGGACTCACAGCAGTAGCTTGATAAATAGATCAACAGAAAATATAGATGTAAGTTGTTTAAATGCATATGGGATTGAATGGAAAGAATAAAGAAGAAATAACAGCACAGTAAATTTAACAGCCCAACTTTGGCTTCCTGAAACTTGAATCCTGTGTGAAATCTGTAAGGATTGTCGAAACCAAGATTATTTTGATATTCTGAAGACCTATGGTTTGGGTTGGATAGCTGTCAAAACTGAAGTGTGTCAGAAAGAGAATTCTCTGGTCACGTTACTTACCTCTAGCCTGAGAGAGCCACGTTTTCTTCAATTACTCATGCGAAAAACAATTGACTTCTGATAGATTCTGCGCAGTGAAAGAGCAATTTAGGGGATCCTTCATAGTTCTGATTACTTTGCATTGCTGCCTCCAAAGGAGGAAAGCAGTGGAGGCAATTTGAAGTGGTCATTATTCTTGGTAAGTCCCAAACTGGTAAAAGGCCTGGAGCACCCTGGTGAACCCTAGGGCCAGAGTAGCTCTTGTATTTGGAGTCAAATTATGTTTGACTTCTGAAATAAATAATAATAAGCACATAAATAATTGTGGTGAGAGGTTTGGTTTAAATATATATACTTAAAAATTCTAGCTTTATTTAAGGACTTACTAGTTCGTTATCCTGCTTAATAGTTCCATATTTCTATACATTTATAAGCTGAAAGCAGACAGCATGTTTAAAAATACCTTCTTTTTTTTTTCCCCATTACAGTACCACAAATGCCCATTTCTGTGCTGCTTTACTGCCTGTTTGCTCTGGCAGCTCTATTTTTATGTATTCATTTTTATTCAAGAAGCCCTCTCCTGAAGAATTTATGGTCTGGTATTTTTGAATGTGCTGTGTCAAACCCCATTAAGATCTTAAAGCCTCCTAAAGGAAGTGCCTGTAAAGATATATTAGTTTAAGAATCATGATATTAAAAGTTGATACAATGTGAGGAAATTAGTTAATAAATTTCTCTTGGGAAATGCCACAATCTTTAAAATAAAATAAAAAAAAAAAATTGGCTTGTTTTTCATATTTGGAAAATGAAATAAGTGTCTCTAAATTAAGTTGATACTCAAGGTTTTTTTGATACCTGGGCAAGACCTGGCTTCTTTTTGAGTTAACTTAATAGATAGCAATTTGGCTCTGCAGACGAAATATTTGTATAGGGGAAAAAAATGGGATAAGGTATAAAGATGATTTTTTGTGAACTCGCAGCCAGCAAGGAAGCTCGAGGGACATGTCTGTCCCTGAAATGGGGAGCTGTTAGCTTGAGAGAGACTGACCCGAGGAGGATCTCCCTANAATATCAGTGAATTGGTAGCTGGAGCAGTATAAATGAGAAGGGTTGGAGTTACTCATATTGGAGATTTTTAAATCAGAGGTGATATTTCCGTTGGAAAAAATCTGCCTTTTTTTATAAACTAAAGCAAAAAATCCCAAACACCAGAAGTGAAACTTCCGTTATTCATGTTTTTATTTATTTCTAAAAAGCTAATTCATTTTGCTGCCTGTGTACTCATTCTTTAATGTCACGTTTATTTATACATACACCCACACAGAGAGTAAGAAGCGTTGCAGACTAGGTTCATTTATGGAAGGAGCTCTGCGATTCAGTTGTCTCTGCTTATTCACTGAAGCGCTTGATGTGTTCTGTTTATAGAAAAAGCTACAACTGAGTTTTTTTCTTTGGCACCGTTTCCCTGCAGAATTCCTTTAGCTTTTGCACATATATATATATA
>WEIS01014978.1:639-18974 GCA_013389965.1 Todus mexicanus | reverse complement strand
ATAGATTGGCTGGGGAAACTGTTACATCTCCATCATTTTTTGTTTGTTTTTGAGTAAGAGCTTAGGCAAACATCTGTTGTGAACAGCTTAGGTACAAGCTGATCCTGCTCTTGGGCAGAGGAGGGATCAGATCTGTGTTAAACCATCGAGGTGCTCTGAACCATACCAACTGCCCTGCCAGAGCTGCATTTGCCTGTGGGGCACAAAAAATCACAATGGGACTGCATGGAGACGCGGGTGAGAAACTTTGAGATATGCTGGGCAATACCGTCTCTCACAATCCTTTCAAAAGTAGTTTGTAAGATTTATGGCACATATGGTGTATATCCTGTGGCATGTATTATAGCTAGCAGCCTTCAGCATGTACATATGCTGGAGTTTAAGGAAGTCACTAGTGATTCTGAGTGCTTCAAAGTTTGGTACATTCCGCAGTTTTCTGAAAACATGATGAGAAACCCACCCTCTGGAAAGCAAGGAAAAGGCTTTCAGACTTTCTAAAAGCTTGCTCTTCTTGGGCACCCAGAGTCACTCGTCTCCTCTGCAAATTCAAAGGCAACTCTGCTTCTCAGTCCTTTCCAGAGCAGTTTGAGGCAAGACTTAATCAGCATTCATAAGAAGAGATGATTGCTCTAAGAGAGAAGAGAGAAATGGGAAGCAGGAAATGTGGTTACATACATTGATGAAAAGTACAACCAGTGAGGCTTGACTGCGACACTGGATGAAATCATAAAAGCGCACAAAAAAGAGATTCTGGAGACATGCAGAACAGCCAGGAGCTTGTGCTCTCCCAAAATTTGTTCTGTGGTTTGGAGATTTGGGTCAGACCACACAGATCAGAGGGAGTTTGAAATGACAAGGGTGGGAAGTAGAAAGACCCGCACTACAGCAAACAAAATCCTAGAAGTGATTTGTAGTAAGTGCCTCAGCTTTACCGGCTTAAATCCCTTTCAAGTGAAGTAGGAGGGAGAGAGTAGGGCTGCCACAGCATCCTGCTGCTTCAGCAGTGGTAGGTGCTGCCTCACAGCTTTGGAACAGGCGTGTCGGGTACTGAAAGTACGAGCAGATGAGAAAGATTGCCCAGATACTCTGCAGCTTTCTCCTGTGGTATGTAGCTTATCCTGTAAATAGGGCAGAAGCCATTTCGCTGTTATTGGGATAGGAGCACACATGTGGGCAAGCATGAGGGTGAAAGACATACTGTAAGATGTAGTCATTAAATCTTCTGGCACCTTGTCTGTTCCTTAAAGCGTGGTGAAGTGTTTAGCTGTACAGTGCTTGTTTTTTACTCTCTAAGCATTATGACTCGACACATGAAGACTTTGCTCCTTGAAAGACAGATGGTCACCTTATGGTTCAGCATGGAGAAGGGATGGTCAAGAGACAGGTTGTGACACAGAAACCACTTTACTTCTTGCCCTGCCATTCCTGCTTGCTGTGGAGACAATTAAACGCAATGACTCATTGGCATCACAATTCTTCAAAAACACTTGCTCAACCATCCTGGTATCCCAGATGCATATGTGTCTTCACACCTCTCCTGCTAATGCCACGAGATTTGCCGAAGAAAGTCATGGAGAGTGAAAGCAATCATCTCCCATTACCTCAATAAAGAAATGAAACATCTGGAGAACATGCAGTCAACACCTCAGCTGCTCATCTGTAATGCCACCCCTTACCATGTATTCTGCCTAGAGAAATAAACCATAAGAATGGGTCATACAATGAAAAAATCAAAATCAAAATCAAAATCCTAACCCGTCTCAGATGTGTCCCACATCAGGAAGATGATGCAAGTAAGAGCTTTCCTTGAAGGTGCTGCCTTTTTGTGTAGTACCAGTATAGCTCTGATGACAGACAGGATAACCAGAGAAACATGAACGTAGGTAACGGTGGGAGATTTTCAGAAAGTACACCCCACACAGGGACTAGGTTTCCAGCAACTAAAGCAAGGGTGTGCGTGCAGTGTGTGAAGCTGCACTGTGGATGCTGTCAAGTAGATTAGAAGGGGGTGGAAGATTTATCTCTGCTCACACAGACCGTCTGAGTTTTCTTCCAAGATTTTCAAGGGGAAGTGTAGTTCCCTACCTCTGAGGAAAATTAATAATTTCTACAAGATGTGTGTTCTGTGCCTGAGCTCCCTTCTTTCACATAAAGGACAATTATTTTTTCCTTTTCCAGGAAATTATATCTTCTCTTTTTTCCTTCTTTCTTTTTAATTTCTTTTTTTTTTTCTTTTTTTTGGGGGGGGAGGGATTTGAGGAGGTTGGAGGGGTGGTGCAAACCAGAAGTGACCAGGAGGATGCCTGTCCAGTGGAGAAGTTCCTATAGGAGATATTTCTGATGCCAGGTGGTCTGCTGCTTCTCAGCTTTGTGAAAACCCTGAAAGATCTGGACAGATGTGCCAAAGGCACACATATGCACATGGAAGTCAGAAATGAGTGAAATGAGTGGAAAAAAGGTAAAAGAAGACTTTTATTTCTTTTCTTTTCTTTTTTTTTTTCCAGACAGATTTAGACAGGAAAACACTCTGCAAGTCAGGTTGCCTGTGGAGACTGATTCATTTCAGCTTGAAGCACAAATGTGGTTGCTAGCCTAATCTCCACAAAGCCACAGAGAACTTCCACTACAGAGTTCATTAGACTTCGACAAACTATATGTACTGGGCTGTGTGCGCTTGCTGGGCTCTCCTGAGAGAGTGGAAAGTATTTAACACACAGGCAAACATCTTAGAAAGGAAGCTGTCCTTTCCTCACATATTTCCACATAAAGCACTTTTCAAAGATTTATTCAGTGTAACTTGTTTATTTCTAAGCTGCCATGTAGCTCCTCAGAGCAGCTGTGACCTTGTCTAAGGGTAGGAAATCAAGGACCTCTGCTCTGAAAACAGCCTTCCCAAGCTGCTCTCAAGAAAGGTGATGCAGTTTCAAGCAGGAACTTCCCCAGTACCCATGTGGGGGTAAAGGGAAAGAAGGGGAAAAAGTGCAGGTTTCTATTCACCAGCTCAGCCCTCACAAAGTATTACTGTGTTTCCTTCCCAGGGAAGCGTCGAGAGAATTGAGAGCTTATTTTCTTAAGAGGTACCTGCTGGTTCCAGTAATCTATTTGCACCTCCCTTTTAGGCAGGCTTACTCACTCAAACAGTCAAGGGAAAAAATAACAATCAAATTAGATTATATTATCAGCATAAGATAAAATAGTAGTGGTTTCATTCTTTTGGAGCATTTTTATCTCAATGGCACAATTTGGAGCAAGTCCAAACACTCAGAAATTTTGTAAATTTGCTTTTAAGAGTGCAGCAGGGGGGTTTCATGGAAAGCACTCCAGTATATGAAGGAATTTCTGAACAGCCAAGCCCATTTACTACAGGATTTAATGTGATTTTTTGCAGTGTGATATGTGGAAGTCTACCTTGCTGGTTGGTACTTCTCACCATTATGGTTTCATTTAAAAATGCAGGGAAGTTTTTCTTCTAAAAAGAAGTTATTACACTGAATAGCAAAACAACCAAGCCTTTAACAGGATTGTTGCTCTAGCTTTTAAGGACTTGAAGTTTGTGAGGAGAGAAAAACCTTGATGATAAACCTTGGAAAACAGACAAGTAATTTCTTCGGGCCTGAAGCAGATACTGTCAAAGTCCAGTTCTGTTTCATCTTAGAGAACATAATAAATTATTATTTTGATGAAAAAAGTATCATCCCAGGCACAACCATGAACTCATTTGGACTTATATTAGTGACCTGTGCTCTTAAAAGCTAGTGAATCCTTCTCTATTAGGATCTGCTACAACCTAGCCAGCTTGCCTAACTTGCCGAAGGATCCTCAGCCGCCGGCATGCCAACCACACTAGCTGCAGCCACATGCTGCATGGCCATGTTCCTCCTCTCTTGGCTTCCTACAGCTTCTCAGCCCACCATGCAGGTTAGAACAACTTGGAGGAGTGGACATCTCAGAAATCTAATCCTATTCATGCCATAAAACTAGGTACCATCCAGGTGGTGGAGGCTAGAAGTGGTTAGATTCAGATTAGACATTAGGAAGAAGTTCTTCACCATGAGGGTGGTGAGACACTGGAACAGGTTGCCCTGGGGAGGTGGTAGAAGCCCCCTCTCTGGAAGCCTTTAAGATCAGGCTGAATGGGGCTCTGAGCAACCTGTTCTAGTGGAAAGTCTCCCTGCCATGGCAGGGGGTTGGAACTAGATAATCTTTGAGGCCCCTTCCA
The DNA here is from genome assembly GCA_013389965.1 of Todus mexicanus. NCBI lineage: Eukaryota > Metazoa > Chordata > Aves > Coraciiformes > Todidae > Todus > Todus mexicanus. The sequence goes on along the minus strand of WEIS01014978.1, from coordinate 14,755 downwards.
ACCCTGACAATTCTATGATTCTATAATTCTATGATCCTGGCAATACCCCACTGAAGAACAGGGTTTTCAGTCTCTGCTCAGCACTATCACAGATGCCCCATACCCCTCAATCAGGGCTTAGCTCCCAGTAAGCACCAAAGAATTCACAGCTCGGGAGTCTGTAGGAAAACATCCTTCACAAGCCCTGCTGGTCTCAGGAGCGCAGTGCCTTCCTATGCCTGTACCACGGGACTTTAATCAGGAATTAGTCTGTTAGAGACTGCAATCTGTAAGGTAAAACTTTACTTGGCTTTCAAACCTGGCACTCGCCCCACCATCCAAGCAGCATGACCCTTTTCTTTTGGCTCCACCACTGCATCCCTGTGGGAGAGCACTGCACAGGACATGGCACCAGCAGCTTTCATGTGGTTTTTGGCTGGACACCAGCAGATCATCAGGCTGCTTGTGGGATATGTAGGGATGGTGTAATCTCCTTAAGGACAATAAGAAAAAAATGCCTTTTCACTGTTTTAATACTTGCATACATACGTTAATAAATATCAATTGGTTTATGTTTAAAAGAGCTATTTTTTTATCTGAATTGAGAAGTCATTACTTCAAAGAGTAGAATAACAAATGGAGTAGCTGCAGTGGGAGAGCAGGACCGATAATCTTCACGCAGTGCAGAAATATGGCAACCAACCATCACAGGTTTGCCTCAGTCTCTAGCATCAGCTCTCTCCAGCAGTTACCAGCCCTGGAAGGGGCAGAGGGAGAGACAGAACCGGTCATTCAAAACCTGTTTTCCGCTCTGAAAAATGCCTGTAAGTATTTGTCACTTCAGCTACCAAAACAAAATCCATCTAATCAATAGCTTACCTTAAACTCATCAGCCACAAATATATATATATATAAAAATATTATCAAATAACTTCTTTTACCTTCATGAGGCTCTGGCTGGGTATTTTTTCTTAACATTGCACTCAGCTGAGAAAAAGCTGGGCTACCTACTCTTGTTCGTGGCTGAAAAATTGCCAAAGCAATAATTTACCCTCTAGAAGTTTGTAAGAAAAAGGAGATTGCTCACAACATGCTTCCATCTCACTGTGCAGAATATCCTTCAGAAATCTCAGGGACAGGTCTGCAGTCTCTCAAACACATGCTGACAATTCATGGGCTTCAACAGCTGTGCACTGGGGCTTTTCTTGGACAGGGAAAGGGTGTCTGGTCCCATGTGAGCAGCGAGAGATTTCACTCAGCCCTCCCAGCCAGGTAGCTGTCGGGTCACTCCTATCCATTGATGGCGTGGGCTTGCTGTGCACCTTGCACAGGTTAAGCCTGCAGCTGGGGAATTCTTAGCCATGTTTGCCAGGGTATCGAAGGCCTGAGAGTCACATAGCTGCCAGGGACAATAGCCAGCTCTGCAATGCCAAGGGCCAGCTTGGCCATTCACCAAGATCGCAAGCAAAGCAGTCAATTTGCATCTAAATTACCTAGGATTTTAATCAGAGATTAATAAACAAAGGTTTCTATAATTATTTATAGAAATCATAGCAATAGAGTTTTTCACAACAGAGCAGCCAGTATCATTTGCTCTTGGGGCTGCAGAAAAATACAGATGGAAAACAAAACCCCCTGCTCCACTGGAGTTGACTGCTCCACGTGCAGCTCTCACTTCAACAGTGGCCAGACCCCCATAGAGCACAGGCTCCCTCTTCCCCTTGGGGATGCGGAGCTCTGCCTGCACTCTTGTAGCCAGGTCCCTGGAAGGCAGGGTGCTACTGCTGCCTGCAAGAGGGGTTCAGGCTTTAATCCTCTTTTCATCCTCTTCACTGTGAACCACCTTGCTTCAGGACAGCCCCAGTGGTCTTGGGCTGCCATCCAGACCTCCTGAAATGTCATGTTTGGACTGCCTGGTGTGAGGTGACCCTACTAAACAGCCCCCCCACTGTAGCAACAACCTTCACTGCTTCTTCAACATACCAGTCTTTGATGACGGAGGATCATCTGCCAATGCTATGTCTTTGGCAGCTGGAGAGGCACTGGCATGTGGCATGCACAGACCAGCACCCACTGGGGAGAGTGGAAGAGGGCAATCCATCTCTCCTCCACAATTGCTTCACACTGAAGTAACACAACAGCTCAAGGAGATTTATATTTCTACATACTAGCCTTAAATCACAGATTTAACAGAGTGCCTGGAGAGGTGGTGGAATCACCATCCCTGTAGATGTTCAAAAAATGTGAAGATGTGGCACTTTGAGACATGGTTTAATGGTTATGATAATGTTTAGAAGATAGTTGGACCCAATGATCTTCAAGGTAATTTCCAACCTTAATGTTTCTGTGATTTGACAGTTGGTTGGTTCAGTTGATTCTCCCTTTCTGCTCACCTTTGTTTTTTCTTTTGTCTTCATGGATGCATATGCTACAGCTTGGTTAAAAAAAAAATAAATTTGAGATTTGGCTTGAAGTTCTTGCAGTAATCTCAACCATTTAGCTTTATGCTGCTATAGTTAGTCATATAAAAATAGAGGATTTTTAAGTCAATACTGCCTAGAAACTGCAGTTGCATATAAGAGAAAGGAAAAAGGATCTCTCTCCTTGCTTAAAGAATTGCAAGACCAAAAAGATTCCCTGAGAACAGAGATGCTCTATTCTGCTCAGCCACATTTGTACACTTGGCAAAGCAAGGTCAATAAAGCAGGACCTCACTTGTCCCTGCTTGAGGAGTCACATCCTTAGACATTGCTAAAGAAAAAAAACTAGTTCTAGCAGGAAGGTACTGGAACACAACACTAGCTTGAAGGACATGGGTGTTTTTCCAAGAAACTTGAATCGGTCTGGGCTTTAAGTTTCATTTCTCTCAGCAACGCTAGGCAAGAACAGGCACAGCAAGACTATTTTAGCTTACTTTTTGTTAGTGGCTTGCAAACGGAAACTCAACAGCTTAACAGTTGAACACAGCTGGGGATATTCAGCTTCAATGACTAAATATGCCTGAAAGATGTTGTAGCTGACTTGGAGGATTTTACATTTATTCTGCCCAAAGACTCACTGTAACACTGTTCGTCACTGCAAGTAATTGGCCCTGCTCAGTCTCTGCATTCAACAAAGAAAGTCTCCATATTTTCCTGTCCATGGGTGAAGGAGAGAGTGATTTTCAGTCCATCTTGGTGGCGGCATTCAAGATTTCTTTTCTAAGGAAAAGAAAGAAAATAGAATCACAGAATGATTTAGGTTGGAAAAGATCTCTAAGATCATCAAATCCAACCATTTACACTACTCTACCAAGTCCAACACTACACCACGTCCCCAAGGACCACATCTAAGTGGCTTTTAAACAAGTCGAGGGACGGATGTTCGCAGCTACTTCTGAGGAGGCCTTCCATGCAGGTACAGATTCACAGGAATGAGTAGAGTTGTAGACAGGAGGGGACAAAAAAATACTTTGAGAGATTTGATGTTTTTCTCTCCCATTAGCAAGTCCCTATGCATCTCTGGTGACACAATACACCGTTTTTCTCCCTTCTCTGCTTCTTCTAATCTGTTGAAGTCATACCTGCCATTACATTCAACAGGCATTTACTACCAGAACTGCCTCTTACCTCTGAGACATTTTTGAGCTAACACCTCCCAAGCTTCTGAGGGCTGATAGCCCTTCTTCATCAGCACTCCTTGCTCCACACTGAGCACATGGTCTTGGCACCAGCACAGATGAGGATCATTCCTAGTTCAGGTTACTCTGCTAAGGGAAAATCTCCTTTGTCTTTCTCACTTCAATGTACTCAAGATGCTGTACAAGCACCCTCTCAAAACCTTCCTCTAGGTAACCCTTTGCAGACTGGTGTGGTGCTAGGTGGGCAGGGTGGAAACAGATGGATGAGATGAGCAGAAAACAACAGCCAGGACCTCTGGAGGACCTGACAGAGGGGCTGCTGACTCGTGCAGCTGTGCACAAGGGCACAGAGTTGTGTCTCTTTTTCACAGATGAAAACACAATTCAGTGAAAACACCCATACTCTGGTAAGAATTTCCAGGTTATAAAATTCCCAGAAATTCAGGTTGGAGGGGGACTTGGGAGGTCCCCTGCTCAGAGCTAGTCCAGTTAGAAGAAGTTGCTCAGGGCCATGTCCAGATCACTTTTGAGTGTATCCAAAGATGGAGAAACGCCACTGCCTCTGGACAGCCTGTTCCAGTGCTCGGTCATCTTCTCTGTGATACCTTTTCCTTGTATCTAATCAAAATTTCGCTTACTGTAATCCATTACCATCACCTTACACCCTTTCCCTGTGCTCCTCTGAGAGGATCACTCTCTTTCACAGGGCATTGGACACCATTAGGATCCTTGTGGCCAGGGAGAGGAGAGAAGTGCACCTGCTTCCTCATGCAGTGAGTGGCACCATGGGCACTGAGGAGTTTGGGATCTTTAGCATCAGCCTCTACTCACTCCCACCCATGTCAGCCAATGTGTTGTCTGATGTCATGAAGGCCCTCAGTGCACACACCGTGGTTTGTCTCATCCTCAACCTCAGGGTGAGCCATGCAACCTCCTCTTTAGGAATTGAGAGGAGCAAAACTCTCATGGGAGTGGGCCTTGAAAAAGCGGCAGCAGGAACAGTCTAGAGCAAGCTCCTGGACTGTCCCCAGGAACACTGGGTTGAATACACCAGCAGCATGGCCCCAACTAGCATCTTGTGTGGCCTTCAGTTCTCGTCCACATCTGTCATGGAGGGGAAAGATATGCCAGAAACTCTCCTGCATCCTGACGGTAAAAACAGAGTCAAAGTAGGACATTTCCTCTGCTTCTTCAGGGCTCGTTCTTTGTTACTGAAGCACATCATGTAGCAGTTTACAATTAAAACCACCAACAGCATGGAAGGCCATACCACAATAGCTTTGTAGTCAATTATTTGATTTATAATTAAACATGCAGAATTTCAGCTTACTGACTAGAAAGTAGGACAAGTACTTTCTGTTTGCCTGGTTCTGAAAAAAAAAAAAAAAAAAAGAATCCAGGAATCCAGGCTGCAGTTTCTGCAGCGTGGATAATTTCTGTCCTCCAGCACAGGCTGTCTAGACAATGAGCAGGCTAGAACAAGGTAAGTTTAGGGATGCAAATATGCAGTATTACCATAGCAACAATTGGAACCCTCCAAATAAACAAACAGCTGGTGGCTAGGAAATCCCCTCAGCCATGTGGGAATGCAAGGTGGGCAAGACACAGGGATCACTGCAACACACGGGTTGTGTTGGCATTCTCCCTCCACATGATGATGTTCCCCTGGATTCTTCAACGTTGAAGCATGGTAATTTTGCACAGTGAGTCAGCACTTTGAATAGACCCTGAGGACAACAATTTCCACCCCTTCCATCCCTTCCTTCACTTCTTGCCTCCCTCTTGAATGGTGAGGAATATTAGAAGGTGATTCTTGTGTCGGAGTCCTTCAAAGGATATGACGCTTCTGTGTTTGTCAGCTCTAAGGTAAGCAACAGAATAAAGAAAAGGCCAGATATGTGACCTTTCTCAGTCTGACTGACACACTGAACTTTACCTTGTTTAAACCTCCAAATCCTCACAGTTCTGGGGCCAGCCAAATACATGTGTGGCTGTTCCCTCTTTGCTAAGCACATCAGGTGCTGCTCCATGGTCAGGCCTTGCAGTTCTTTGGTTGTCTTTCATTTTTTATGCACATAAAGTGATGTACAGCCTATTGCATGGGCATCCTGTGAGCAACATTCAGTGTGCTACTGCTAAAAACAGTTTTTACCCAGCTGATAAGTAGAGCACTGTACTGGATCCAGCCAATTCGTGCTGTCTTCCCTGAGAAGCAGTAAGCATATCTTGAAGGCTGTTACACTTTCCTAACCACTTCACACAATTAGTCTTGAGGGCCTTTTTAGAACATTTCTGTAAAATGTATTCTCTCCACTGCTCTCTTGTACCCATTAGATTACATTTTTCTTTTCCACAGCTTTGTAAGAGGCCACTGGAAACTCACAGACTCTCTGCCTCTACTGAGCACATCATGTCGCTTGTGAAGGCTGCCAGCTCCCAGTTCCCCTGAGATTTCCATGCTCATGTAATGAGAACGAATGCAGAGCCACAGCTCATTGTCCAAGATTCCAAACATCTGTTTGTGGGATAGAGGCTTTGTGTATCCATACAACTTATTCTAAAAGTGACTTTCATGTGAACACAGTGTTATTTGTGCTCAGGATTGGATGCTTTTTCTACCCATGAGCACCATGGAGGACCTATAGCGTCACTGGAGCAGCAGAAAGACTTCAGGCTGTGAGTGGCCAAATACGTGCGCTTGCTCTTGCAGCCCAGAAGGCCAACCATATCCTGGGCTGCATCAAAAAAGTATGGCCAACAGGTCGAGGGAGGGGATTCTCTCCCTCTACTTTGCTCTTACGAGACCTCACCTGGAGTACTGTCTACAGTTGTAGATCCCCCAACATAAGAAGGACATGGAACTATTGGAATGGGTCCAGAGGAGGACTACGAAAATGATCAGAGGGATGGAGCACATTCCCTATGGGGACAGACTGAGAGAGTTGGGGCTGTTCATTCTAGATAAGAGAAGGCTCTGGGTCGACCTTATAAAACCTTCCAGTACCTGAAGGGGACTTACAAGAAAGCTGTGGATGGGCTTTTTACAAGGGCTTGTAGTGATAGAATGAGGGGCAAAGGCTTCAAACTGGAAGAGAGTAGATTTAGACTAGATATTAGGAAGAAATTCTTTACTGTGAAGGTGGTGAGACACTGGAACAGGTTGCCCAGGGAAGTTGTGGATGCCCCCTCCCTGGAAGTGTTCAAGGTCAGGTTGGATGGGGCCTTGAGCAACCTGGGCTAGTGGGAGATGTTGCTGCCCATGGCAGGGGGGTTGGAACTAAATGACCTTTAAGGTTCCTTCCAACCCAAACTATTCTATGATTCTATGATCTGATGAGTTTTCATGCCTGGAGAGCAGACTTAGTTACCTGCATAGACAAAACTATCATTACCTTTCTCATACCTTGGCTTTCAAACATCTTTACTGCTTACCCTTAACAGCACTCACCTTTAGGGTCATGATATGACAGTGAAACAAGACCTGAGTAGTGAATACCTGCCTTTTCCAACCCTTGATAATAGAAAAGGGGCTTTTTTTGGTGATTTGTACACTGGGGCATTTGTATGCTCACTTGCTACGCTGACTTCCTACAGTGATGGTGAACTGTTCTTCATAGACAAGACTACCTATCACATCATCAGAAAAACCTACCTCCTTGTGTATTATATTTTGGGAAAGTAAAGCAGTAATGCTTCCAGGGGATAGTTTCAGGAGACAGGTTGCAGCTTGGTCAGTAACAAGTACACCTTAATGTAGAAGTAGCTCCTCTCTTCTCACCATCCTAGCTCAAGCATAGTTTCCAAAGGGTTGGATTATTTTTATATCACAGTGATTGCACATGCAGAAGAGGCAGATTCCCATTTTTAGAAGGTTTCAATAATTGGCCACACATATCTCGCAAGGGTCCAGTGGAGCTCAGAGGTGTTCAGCTTATGGATGAGGTTGCAAGACTGGAAAACCAGTGACATTTAATAAATGCAAATAAGAAATACCATTTTTGTGGGTTGTTTACAATTAGCACGACACTAAAAACAGTCAGTATGGTTACAATTTTTTTACAGAAAAGCAAACGGGCACAGAGTAGAAATTACTGGATTTAAATGTGAGAGGAAAAAAAAAAAAGAAGAAGAAAAAACACTGCCACCTATAAAAACATGCATTTTTCTTGATGCATTCTTCCTACTCAGGCCCCATTCCTGAGCTGATAGTCAGCAGTGAATTTTTTTCCCTATTTTCATGCTCAGTATGTAGAAACACATGCTCTGTAACCACAAAGATCAAATGGTAGAGTTCTAAATAAGCCTTATATCCATTATTACTACATCCATCAGAGATATCAATTGCTAAAAATAAAATTAAGACCATTTAACCATATTTTCCTTACATTGTCATCTGGTCATTTTTCCCAAATTAATTTTTCAGCTGCACAGGGCAGCAGTTTAAGTATGAAAAAACCAATTGGGATTTTTGTATGACTAAACGTTTTTCCCCAGGGTCTGGGAAATATTTGCATCAGCTGTTGCCAAGTCATGCCTGCCTCCCAGCTAGCGCAAGGCCATGGCCTCTTGATGGGGAGGGGGAGATGTACCCCTGAGCCCACTACATTGGTCATGAGGTATCTCAGAGTGGCATGGAATACTCTTCTTCCTCACAAATCATGGATGAGTCTAACACTGCACTCAGTGTACTTATTTACCTCTCTAGAGTGGAAAATACCATTTTTTCAATGCAGTCCCAAGACAGCACACAGTGAGGAGAGCTGTAAAATGCAAGACTGCTTTTTTAAGCACCTTAAGGGAGATGCAGCCTGAGCTGGAATCTAGATCTTCTCCCCAGGTTTCTCCCTTGTGCTTCCTCATGAATCAGGAGCATCCTTTTATTTTTCAGACAAATGCTAAGAGCACCAGTGAAGAACAGAAGCCCCTGGCTGGGTTTCAGTCTCTGTAAGGTGTCTGCTGGCACATACGAGCTCCTGGGAAGGCCAGCATGGTTAGGCAGGCACTTCAGCCAGGTGGTAAAGCTTCTGCTCAGCATTGCAGTGTCACTTTAGTGCACTGTGGGGACCATCTTATACACATTTATCCAAGCAGCAACCATGTGGGTTTTACTGTTACACATTTGGTAGGACAAAAAAGTCAAAAAGAGCTTGAAATTCACTTCTGAGCAGTGTGAAAGTCTTCCCCATATTGCATCTTACAGTGCTCTGTCCAGCCATGATTAAACATTATGGTCAATGGCATGAGACTGTATTGTCAGGATAGAGCAGGGGTGCCCACAGGTGCTGACTATGGCCAGTGATTCTGAATGCTAGTAGCCACCACCATAGCACTTCCCTTTGCCTTCCACACACACCACCACACTTCTCCCTTGCTACCTTTAAGCTATTTTGTTGGGTAGACAGACAGGAGTATTTTCTGCTGTTCTTCCTCATTAACACTCCAGCCCTGCAGTGGAGCACTGAGAGGTTTCCATTCATCACATTTTCCATTTCACCAGTTGTAACCTGAATTTGCAACCACTGGCAAATACAGATTGTTTCGATTTTGTTCACTCACTTTCCTGTTGTCTGTAATTTCTCATGTGTGGACAGCAGTTGCTCCTTCATGGCTTCCCATGCGTATCTCTAACACAAAAGCTGCTTGCAGACAACTTCTATCTGGGACAGCCTAGGAAGGCAGTGAGTGGTAACCAGTTCCTCCTCAAAGCTAACTATGTATTTTCTTTTTTGTGGCCAGTGTGCACAAATCATTTCCCTTAGCCTGGTGTCTGAGTCTTATCCAGGGTGGCCTGGCTCTTTCCTAACAAACCAGTGCTCTCACTTCAAATCTGAGGAGCAATTTGTCTCTGAAAGTCTGCAGAAAGTCCAAGTAGTTCTCATCAGTAATTGGCACAGGAAAATGGTTGTCTTTTTTCCACAAAGCTTGCTAGATCTCATTACTGGGACTTCATTTCTAACAGCCACACTATCGAACATTGACTGGCACATTAAGAAGTATTAAAACTAACGCAGCAAGTGTCAAAATCCAGTCCATGCTGCCAAGCCTCACACCTTGCTTTCTCGTTATGTTCATTCACTTGCAAAATGCACTTGCTTATTTGTGAGGAGCGTGAGAGCCATTATGGAGAATTAAAAAGGATCTGCTGAAACTGAGGAAGAAAAGCTTAAGCATCTGCACAGAAGGGAGGGAGGGGAACTTCTGCATGTTGATTTAAGGCTGCATAATTAGGACTGCACATACTCCTTGGAGAACAGAAGTCGTCTGGAATACAAGCCCGTGTTCCAGAATCAGTTTCATCTTGGAAATGCTGGTCTTCGCCGTGAGGTTGCTCAGCCACAGTTAGGGTAATTAAACCTACAGACTCATGAGCATGGTGAAAGTGGGGAAGAATTGTGGAAAGGAGAGAGACATTTACATTTGTTATCACTTGGCAGAGGTAGTGAGGGATTTAGGCTGATTACACACGCTGCACCTAGTCTTTCATTGCCTGGCACCTGCCTCTCGCAGGGGCTCTCGTCAGATAATGAGGAGTGACACACGACATGAAGTGCCAACCCTATCTAATCGACGTTGTCATCGCTACTGTCACAAGGAAGCACTACGGGAGATAAATTTAAGTCCGACTGGTGTTTAGAAGGATTTGGAGGATGTTTGTTGCTATTTTTATGCAGATTCTCTAACAAAGAGGCTGGAGGAGAACTGTTGAGTTACTGATCATGAGAAACGATTCCAGTTAATTAGTGTTTCTGACCCATATTAGAAGAGCGTGATTTTTTTTTCCCCCCTGGGTGATTTTAAGTGCATCTTGCAGGCTTTAGTCTGATGTAGAGGACTTGCTATAACTGCCAGACTTAACATCTCACTACCTGGCTTTGGGATCTGCTTTGTGCAACCCTTTTAACTCTTCGTATATGGCTTCCTCAAATAAGCTTTGGCTTTTTGAAGGTCAGATGTACACTCCGTTTTGTGGCACTGTCTGAACTGACATGAACATGTACATAACAAACAAATGCATGAGTGGACATTTTTTTCCTTTAAGGACTGAAGTTTCAGTTCGATTCTTCCAAGAGATTATTATAAATGACTGTGGGAAAATGATGAAAAAATGCGTGTAGAGTCCTTTCATAATACTTGTACTGAGAAGTATAATAAAAAGGAAAATAATTCCCCTTTTGTCTCTATTTTCTTGCATAATCCTTGGTGCTAAAGCTGTAATTGTATCTCTAAGCCCTTTTCTTAACAATTGCTGGTTATAATGCGCCAGCCACATTTGCACAGATAATAACATCAGATCTGGTCATGCAGAGGTTTACACACATGTTTAAACTCCTGTACTGTGAACAGCCTCTTCGACTTAGAAGAGCTACTCCCTGTACAGAAAAGTTGAGCCCATGTTTGAAGTTCTACAGGAGGACTGGAAGTCATGACTTCTCAAGTGGTCTCATTCAGCTCAGCCCTGTATCATCTGTGCAGAAACCTTCTTGCTCCCTGACATTTGCAGAAGTCTACCCCCACAAAAACAAATGGCACAATTTTGGCCTCAGTCTGTGGCAATTAAAGATAAAAGTTAGGCTGTGTTTTCACATTTATTTTTCCCAAGCCAATGAAAGGAGCGTTTGACTGTCTATGGTGCTAACATTCATTAGCATTTTGGAGCATACACAGTCTTTACTTTGTTTGAAATCAGTGCAATTGTTGTTGAAAGGCTAAGAAGTTAAACCCTTGGAAGTTAAACTCTGTGGGCTCTCCCAACCCACAATATCCCTCCACGTGTGTCTGTAGGACACGGCACTGCAGTGTCTGTGCTCCGTTCAACAGCCTTTGCTGTGGGTTCCACTGAAGTTAGCCTACAAACGTCTTAGGCCAGCACCAAGGTGCTTGCAACTATGGGATTACTGTATCCATTTACACCCTGCTGGGGGTGTCATGACTGGGGAGCAAGGGCACCAAATGAAATGCTACCCTGTGATCAGTGTTACACCAGAGAGTTCCAAAAAGCTATCTTTGATCTAGCCATGGTTTTCTGAGACTCCCAGTAACCCTCAGATCTGAACTGCAGTTTTTGCTGTCAGCATATGAAGTACACAGGCTGTGGACCAAATGGGCTGATCTGCTCTGATGCCATCAGCCACATGGCTTCTGGGGGTGCAAGTCTGAGGGTCTGAAGACATTTTTTGGACAGGCAGAAAATCAAACCAGACTCTTAGAGCAAAGAATCCTTTTGGCTGACTGCAGTGTGGAGTTGAAGCTCTTTTTGTCGTCTCTACTCTCACCTGCAGCATCCTAACTATGACACTGAATGGTGAAACCCCACTGTTGAGCTGAGGTCCAGGTCTCTCTTCAAGTGAGTAAATGCTTAATGAGATGTTATATTTTTTTCAGAAAAGGAAAACATAGAGTTATTTTTGTTTTCTGAATGTGCATTTTCTGTTGCTGTATGACATTTTAAAAGAAATATTCATACAGTCATTTTTTGGTAAATCTATTACTACAGCAATTTTGCACTAAAACATCACACAGGCTCCGCTCCCACTCACACCAGTCAGCAGCTTCACTGATTGAAGATTAAACACTGATCATCAGGTCAAGACCAACATGTGGATTCTGGTGTATTTCTTCAAAGAAATAAATTACAATCGAATTACAATGCACAGATCCCACAAGGCTCATAAACAGCTTCTCAGTCTCTCCCTCGAGAGAAAAGAACAGCAAAGCTATTGTCAGCAGACTTAAATTCCCCATGCAGGGATTCCTATCCCCGTAGAAAAATCCTAAAGACTCCAGAAACCAAAATTATTCTGAAAAAACAGCTTTATAAGGTAGGTTTGTTCTTCTCCCTTGTGTCTAATGTATGAACTTAATTACTGAGAAATAATTAGAATGTCATAAAGGACTCTTCTGCACACAGCAGAGAAGTGGCTGACACCACATATGCTGCCACTATTCTTCTTCCATCAGCTGGGAGCCAAAATATTTCCTGAGTCTCACAGGGCTTATGGCACTGCAGGAGGCATGGCACCGTGCACCAGTGGCTGTGCATCAGCGACAAAGGACCACCTAAACCCCAAAGATTCCATTTTTACACTGGTGATCCCAGTCATAAAGGAGGAAAGGAGAAAAAGATCCAGATTAGTATTAAACAAACTCATATTCAAAGTTCAACTTGATCTATCTGTGGATCTTGCAGTCAACTTTATTAAAGGCATTCTTAAAGTTCAAGCACCTTCTTTGCTGCTTGTTTCACATTTTTCTGTTGAAAGTGAACGTGAACTAGAAGCACAGGTAGAACTGCACTAAACATTGAAGTGTAACGTCATATGACTGAAGCATATTCTCACATGTTCAGGCTTTAGGAAATGCAGGTTTCTTTGCATTCGTTGTGTCTTTAGGTGCAGCTCTACTGTTCTTGTCCTGCCTTTCTTTTTCAGCATAACTTGACATAAATATGGGTGTCCAATTATTTTTCCTTTTGGGCCATGACATCACAGTTGATCTCCACGTGTTAGTTTGCAAGTAGTTAATTCTAATTTAACAAAGGTGACCAAATACATGTTTTAATGAGAAATAGTTGTGTATTTTTCAGAGCTTATCCTCCAAATCAGACTAGAGAAATTCGTCAGCACAAAGAAATGCCTTTGTGATATGTTGTGTGAATCGGGAACCATGTCTTGATCCAGGCCCATGTCTCTGCAGATGGAATTGCTTTTGCTCAAGAATCTGGGTCAGTCTCATGAGTACCTCAGGGGGATTTGACTTGGGGTGAAAAAAGCTAACTAATTGAATTACATGATGTTAATTGCCAAACAACCCTGTCATTGCATATCATCATCGTTACAGTAGCTATATAAGACAATCCATGGTGGAAGTTAGAACTCACCAAGCACTCCTCTCAAACACTTACAAAGACATCCTACCTGCAAGCAATCTGTTTAGAGTGTGTAAGGTGGAATCTGTGAGATCCTTTTACACAGACTTTTTAGAAAAACAAGCAGCACTGCTTACAGCTGGTTTATCCCTCCCCATGCCCCCATCCCATTTTTTTCTTACCACAAATCAAGAGACTTGACTGGGCGAAGAATATGAGCAGTTGTTTTGGACAGAAGGAGACCTGTGTAGTTGCCTTCCAGATATGGAGTAGAAGTAGGTGATAGTGGCATCTTTAGCAACTGGTATGAAACTAAGCTGTTCTCATCAGTAGGAATATTTAAGCTATTCCCCTGGAGAAATAAGGAGATGCTCCTGCACTGTCTTAGGCAACAGGAGGAACATGATTTAGGCACAGTGAATCCAGGTTCAGGATTCAAAGAGAAAACTTGAGAATAATAATTTAAATGGATATAGGCATACTAATTTGTGAGAGAATCTTCCCACATTTGAAGACACAGTCACAGCATATTCCGGATGACCTCACCAAACCTCAAATTTTATCTCCTTCCCAATGACAAATAAACAGACTGAAATGGGTGCTGTACTTGTGCTGACATCTGTGGAGGCCTCATTAATTGTCAACAGAAAATC
>WEIS01014970.1:4045-22948 GCA_013389965.1 Todus mexicanus | reverse complement strand
GGTGGCGCTGTGGTTGTGACGCCTCCCATTGTGCCCCAAGCGCGGGGCAGCGGCGCCTCCTGCCCGCGCTGAAGATGGCGGCGGGGCCGTCCCCAGCGCCTTTGGGGGGGCTGCTCCCTTCCAGGGTGTGTGTCAGAGAGTCACAAAATCACCCAGGTTGGAAGAGACCTTTAAGATTGTCCTATCCAACATTTACCTCTAATCTTTATCACCCCTAAGACATATCCCTAAGCACCTCACCTATACGCCCTTTAAACACTTCAAGGGATGGCGACTCAACCCCCTCCCTGGGCAGCCTGTGCCAATGCTGGGCAACTCCTGCAGAAAAGAAATTCTTTCTAATGTCCAGTGTCCTCTCCAAGGTGTGTGTCCTTTGGGGAGCAGTTCCCCTCTAGCGTGTGTGTCCTTTGAAGGGCCATTCCCTTCTGATGTGCGTGACACAGAATCACCTAGGTTGGAAAAGACCTAAAAGATCATCCTGTCCAACCTTTACCTCTAACCTTTACTACCCATAAGACATATCCCTAAACACCTCATCTATACACTCTTTAAGCACTTCAAGAGATGGCGACTCAACCCCCTCCCTGGGCAGCCTGTTCCGAAGCTGGGCAACTCTTGCAGAGAAAATATTCTTTCTAATGTCCAGTGTCCGCTCCAGGGTGTGTGTCACAGAATCACAAAATCACCCAGGTTGGAAAAGATCCGTAAGATCATGCAGTCCAACATTTAACCCTAATCTTTATCACCCCTAAGACATATCCCTAAACACCTCATCTATACACCCTTTAAACACTTCAAGGGATGGCAACTCAACCCCCCTCCCTGGGCAGCCTGTTCCAATGCTGGACAATTTCAGAGAAAAAAATTTTTACTAATGTCCAGTGGGTCCCCTCCAGGGTGTGTGTCCTTTAGGGAGCAGTTCCCTCCAGGGTGCATGTCCTTTGAGGGGCAGTTCCCCTCCGGGGTGCGTGTCCTTCTCCCACCACGCTGCTGCAGACCTGGGTTATTCTGGGGCAGGGATGGCAGGAGCTCTCCCCGTGTGCTGGGACGCCTGCCTGGGCCTGTCGGTGCAGCAGCCTCGGCAGCAATAAAAGCAGAGGTATTACTCGCCCGAGGCGGCGGGTCAGGCCCTGAGCTAGAGCAAGGGCGGGATAACATGTGTCTGACGCTGTTGAAAGACATAGACCTGTCACCACCCGTCCCAGCGACCACAGAATATCAAGCTGGAAGGGACCTCCAGGATCATCTAGCCCAACCCTTTAAGGGGAAGAAATATAGCTTAAATGAGCTGGCCCAGCACCTTGTCAAGCTGAGCCTTAAAACTGTCTGAAGTTGAGAAATCCACCGCTTCCCTTGGGAGATGATTCCAATGTCTGATTGTTCTCATGGTGAAAAATTTTCCGCTGGAGTCCAGTCGGAATCTCCCCAGGAGCAACTTGAGTCCACAGAGCTTTTGTGGAACGCGCAAAGCGAATTCGCAGCAGGGGAGAAGGCGCGTTGTACGTGGAGGTTGGAAGTACGTCGTTGTTGGAAGTACGAGGTTGGCATCAGTTGAGAGGGCGTAACATGCTCTGGCAAATGAGTACATGTTGCATCAATGCTAGAAGGAGCTGAGATATCAGGCGTGCAGCGTGGCAGAGGCTGCTGATAAGAGATGTGAACCGCAGCCGTGGCCTACGCCGGCTCTCAGCTCTCCAAGATCATCACTGATGCTGCCAAAGTCATCTTGGATAAAGCAGCAGAGGGAAGAGTCTGCAGTACGAACAGTCTCAGTTCACTGCCGACTGGCTTAGCTTTTGAGAGTAAAAAGCTGCGCGCGCCCCTGCTCCGTTCCTTAATCATTCATTTCCCTACGTGACCGGCGTGTTACGTTGGGTTTGAAGTGCTTGAACACGTGGTTGAATTTCAGCTGTCACCACAGCATAGTAGATCTCGGTACCACAATAGATCCAGAGTCTGTAAGGCACTGACTGAGACGCAGCCTAACTAAAAATAGCAACGGTTATTACGGCTCTTACACAATCATAAAACACACCGTTCTTTATTGTCAGAGCACCCCTAAGAGACCTTGAAATTCTGGATACCGATGTTTTCTCCAACTCTGGCCATGGCATCGACAGGTTTATTTGCAGGGGAGAAATGGAAAGTTAAAACCATTGAGTTAAAGCTTTTGCCAGCAACAGTGATCGTTTTCAGAAGACGTGTGAGAAATCAAGTTAAAGGCTCCTATGTAATCACTAATCTTTTGAACTTGCATAATCGTTTAACCACTGCACTGAAGAAGGATGTACATGAATCAGTGACTTGGGAGCACGAGTCCCTGTTCCCAGTTCTCAGAACCACTCAAACCAAAGTAAAATAAAGCCCCATCACCACTGCAAGCAAAAGCCCACATGTCGACTTCTGTGGGGGATACGTATGTACATCAAAGAGCTCAACCAGAGAAGTCAAAGACAAACAGCAGTTACAGCTGCTGTGGATGGTCTTGAGTTTACCTTTTCAACTCGGCTTTTGCTGGATCCGCATTACTTTCCAGGGGAAAAAAAAAGAAGTCGGCTCTTGCTATTTCTCTCATTTCAAACCCGGCATTGCGCAACCCAGCAGGCAGACTTTCTCGCTCCTAATTTGTGCTGCAGAGCCTCCTACCCGCCAAAATGAATGGGGACGCTAATGAAACGAAGATGTAAGGATGGCAAAATCTGCCTCCGAGTCAAAAGGCGAATGCCAACTGTGCTATTATATAAGGAAAAAAAAAATAAAGGGTGTGATATAAATGAGAGGACAACTCTGAGTCCTATCGCTATGGTGTGTACGGATCTGAAACCTTACAGCGTTACAATATGGGCAGTTTTTAGTTGTTCTATATACAGAATGTCTTTTTTAAAAGATATTACCAGATCTGTAGAAAATAAATAGCTCGCCATCCATATTCTCCCTTTCATCTTCGTCCAGAACTCCCACTGTTTTCTGTGCAGGAGGAAACAATGCAATATGGTTCAGCGTCTGCAAACGATAAAGCCAAAAGCGTTCTGTTGATTTATTGCTGAGCTAATCTGGCTTGTGTTGTTTCATACATGTTGGAGGCTCTTGAAGTTGCTTGGTTTATGCGTGTCGTGCGTATGAACTTTAACGTCTTGGTAGTGCAGCATTCACAGAATCACAGAATGGTTTGGGTTGGAAAGGGACCTCTAAAGCTCATCTAGTCCAACCCCCCTGCAGGGAGCAGGGACATCCTCAACTAGAGCAGGTTGCTCAGAGCCCCATCAAGCCTGACCTTCATAGAATCAGAGAATTGTCAGGGTTGGAAGGCATTTCAAACATTATCTAGTTCCAACCCCCCTGCCATGGGCAGGGACACCTCCCACCAGAGCAGGTTGCTCAGAGCCCCATCCAG
This sequence comes from Todus mexicanus, assembly GCA_013389965.1. Lineage (NCBI taxonomy): Eukaryota > Metazoa > Chordata > Aves > Coraciiformes > Todidae > Todus > Todus mexicanus. Next base: position 19,554 of record WEIS01014970.1, on the reverse strand, counting down.
CCTGGCCTTAAAGGCTTCCAGGGATGGGGCTTCTACCACCTCCCTGGCCAACCTGGGCCAGTGTCTCCCCACCCTCATGCTGAAGAACTTCTTCCTAACCTCTAATCTGAATCTACCCATCTCTAGTTTTGCTCCATTCCCCTCAGTCCTGCCACCACCTGACATCCCTTTTTATTTCCCATCTAAATCTCCCCTCTTCCAGTTTCAAACCATTACCCCTCGCCTTTTTAAAAAGTCCCTCCCCAGCTTTCTTGTAGACCCCCTGCAGGTACTGAAAGGCGGCTATAAAGTCTTCCCAGAGCCTTCTCTTCTCTAGGAAGAAGAAACTTCACGGAGAGTGGCCGAGTGGTTAGCTAGAAGCCGTAACCTCCTCAACTGCTGGTACTTGTTGGAAGTTACCTGCCAGGCTCCAAAAGCTATAATCAAATGTTTGAATCATCCTGTCTGTCTCATCAGGGGTTGCCTCTTCTGTGGGACACGGATCAATTCCAGGTGGTGTTGCACTTCAATAAAAGAGAAAAGTTTGTGGAGTCCCTTTCTCAGGTGCTGCTGGGAGGGCAGAAACTCACAGCGGGAAATACAATCTCTTAAATCGGCATTGAGATTTCTGCTGTGAACGTGCCCCCGGTTTCTTTCTCTTCACTTTTACCAAAGGTTGTACATTGTCAATTGGTTGAAAATAAACCAAGCGAAGGAAGAAAGGAGGCTGTTGGACTATCCAGTGTCAACTTTCCTGCTGGTGCAGACTTACTCCTGGTAGCTCGTTTATTAGTATTTTTCAAATTCTTTCTTAAATAACTTAAAGAATTCCCACCACTTCCTCTGAAAAGTTTGCACAAGCTCTGCTCTTTGCTGCCAGCCAGGTTTTCTGCTACTCAGTCTTTCCGCGCCCTCTTTTCATTTACTCCTACTTGTTCCCGTACGGGTAAGCTCAAGTATTTCCTCCCCATCCTTACGGTTTGCATTCCTGCAGCGTTTGCTAGCTGGAGACAAGCCTCCGTCTACCTCTCCTCTAACCAAACGAGATGGATTAAAGCTCTTTTAACCTTCCTCTATAAAACCGCTCTTCCAGATAATTCTTGCTGCTGTTCTTTAAATTGCTTCATTTGCCTCGACGTGATGATGGATCACACCGAAGCGAGGCCCGTGGCAGCGCCGAGCCTGCGAGGGAGAAGTCGTCCTTTCAGAGACGTTTCGTAAGCTCGAGCTGCCAAAATGAGTTTGCATCGCTTCGGTGCTTTGCAGCGCTTGGCCACGTTTTCGAGCACCCTAAAACTGGGGTTACCACCTTGTGGATCTGTGGGGTGTCTTTTCCCTACTGATATGTCACCGCTCTGCTCCTCGGCTGGGCCTGTGGGATGAAGGTGGCCCTGCAGGGAGGACAAGAGGTTCAGGGCTCCCCCTCTCCCTTCATTGTCTGTGCCACCTCCAAGTCATTCGGAGGGTTTTGTTTCCAGCATTTTATTTGTGACATTGTGAAACCTGAGCAGGAAGAAAACAGAGGAGAGCTGATAGATTGGGGGGTTAATAATCAGGATTGTCTATGAGATTTATCTTGAGTGAGCCATTTTTCTTTTTACTTAATGGCTTTATTTTCTAGATAAACGGGTAAAATAGCTTTTTAAAAAAATTATTTGATTTGCTCCTATTTTCTGATCACTTAATTATTCAGATGGTCATAGAATTCTCAAATGGTTTGGGCTGGAAGGGACCTCTAAAGGTCATCTAGTCCAACCCCCCTGCAGGGAGCAGGGACATCCTCAACTAGAGCAGGTTGCCCAGTGCCCCATCAAGCCTGAGCTGGAATGTCTCCAGGGATGGCACTTCCACCACCTCCCTGGGCAACCTGTTCCAATGTCATAGAATAAGAAAAATTTGGCTTCCCATCAGGGAATCATACACCTAAATTAAAATCCAAGATACATCGTAGAACTTTTGTTAACCCACTGAGAAAAAATATCCTTCATTTCTTTAAGAGTTTTACATTTCATGAACTAAACGCAATGATCCAGAAGTTACTTTCTCAGAGAAAGAGATGATCTCCTTCTGATCGGGCACGTGATTTATGGTACACACTTGCCCCATGAGAGCAAGAAAGCCTTCAGAGGGCTTCAACACCAGGTTAGCTCCACGTGTGAGAGTATTGCCAGTGAAGGGAACTGCTCCCACTTGGAGACATGTTTGTTAGATAGATGCCTGGCTCCTCTGCTCCAGACTTTCCAGATTGTCTCCTGGGGTGCAGCCGTACAGCCCCCTTCTTCTGCAAGCACGGGAGCACTGCCTCCTCGCTGTCTGGCAACCTGGCACAACTTCTGGTGAGGTCGGTGGGTGTATTGGTGTGCCAGCAAGGTGTGGATTTTTCTTTCCTCCGTACTCCACGCTGATTCAGCAGTGCTGGAACTTTGTAACACAGGACTCCTCTCTGACAGTCTGGTAGAAGACCAAGGTTGCTGACATGGTATCATAGTGCGGTACCCACAGAGTCATGCTTGGTAGCTGTTAATGGTGGTGTAAATTCCGTGTGATGGTTTTTCTGCTGGAAGAGGAGGCACCTAGTGCAAACCCCCCCTTGACTGAAGAAGGAACCCACTGATACATTGGAAAGACAGAGAAAGAAACGGAAATCAAATGAGCCCATCCAGAGTGGTGACCAACCAAATACCTTGTTCAGCCCAAAGATACACAGGCTACATTCTTAAGTTCCTAGAGCATTTCTGAGTGTTGAAACTTGTGGATCTGTTCTTTCAGTTAACTGGGATTCTACCACAACGGTCATACACTCAGCTACCTGTATCTTTTGCAGTGAGCGTGTCCAACAACATCGCGACGATGTGTCTGCACCCAGCGGGATCTGTGCTTGGCTGAAACGGTGGTAGTTCATCCTCAGGCTGGTGAAGGGTGAGTGATTTTCATGGCGATTTGAAAATGGTCAGCATGCTTGGTCATTCACCTGCTTGTCTCCGTGCAGATTCAGAAGCCCAGCTGCACACACCTCCATCCAGAATTCCTGGGCAGAGTTTATTCAGTCGCAGGTTCCTTGCCGACACACGTGGAACCCAGATGTCCCTGTGGCATGGGACGGCATTTCTGTGAGGTGCTGTTGATTTCAGGTCACGAGCTGAACAGAGCAATAGATGAGGCGTGCAAAGAGGGCACACATCAGGCACTCTGGATTCCCGTTCCTGCCTGGGCTCCCGGTCTTCAGGGAAGACTAAGGTCAGAGATACGAGTAGACGTGGCACGTCAAGGTGTGGTCTAGTGGCCGTGGAGGTTTTGGGTGGAAGGTTGGACTTGGTGATCTTAGAGGTCTTTTCCAACCATAATGAGTCTATGATTCTATGATCTGCGCATGGAGATCAACTTGCAGGATGAAATTCTGGTGGTAGAATCCAATTAAATGCCTTAAAATTTGAAAGTAGCTCCATCTACTTCTTCCTGCTTTATGTGCTTGTGGTGTGGCTTCTCCATCTTTTCAAAATCTCTTTTCTGGAGGAGCTTGAATAGTTTGGTGATGAGCTTCTCTTTGCCCTTCAGGCAGCTCTAGATATTTTCTCCATCTTAACCGAGTCATGTGCTACATGATACGAAGAATGAGTAGGTGCATGTCTGGATTTTCCTGTCCTTTCAGGTAGCCCATGTTACCATTAGTAGCGGCATTTAGAGTGCAGGCTCTCGGCTGTGCACTTCTTCTTTCTTGGTCTTCTGCCTTCTCTTTCATTTCTCTTTCTGGGTTGGATTGTACAAATAAGGGCTCTTCACTGTTGTCTGATTTCCCCTTTGCTGCAGTGGGTTAGCATCTCTTTCAGTTCTTAAAATAGAGGGAAAAGTAGAAAGACAAGACCCAAAGCTGGGGTGGGCTCTCATGGTGCAGCTCTGTAGGTTTGGAAAGACCTTCCCTGGTGTTTTATTGCTGTGATTGATACCACTTGAAACACATCTCCAAGTACTTATTATCTTATGTCTCACGCTGGGAAATAAAGGCTCCCAAGAAGCACTACAGAGAGATTTACAGGTAAGGGTCAGCCCTGAGGTCCGCAGACTGTACTCGTAGGATCATTCGAGGCTCTATCACCTCAGCTCTCGTATTTATTTGTGATCTCCCCCCTTTCTTTTAAAGTGTGCTGTCCTGTCCTTTTTTTGTGCTGTAGGCACTGGGGGTAAGAGCAGGGTCTGCAGAGCTGAGGTACAGAGCTCCTGAATCTTGTCTCCTCCCTTTCACCCTCCAGTGGAGATACCAGATCTGTCAGGGCAGAAAAAAAGAGAAGTGGCACCAGCTGAGTGGGACAAGAGTAACACAGCTCATGCAAGACGCTTCGGTAACAGCGTGAGGCTGAGCAGTCCCACAAACGGGATATAGCCCCGTGCTTCAGGAACTGGCTGCAGTCCCCAGGGATGGCTCATCCCAACTTGGCTAGCACGTCCTACTGTCCTACAAAATCGCTTCTAGTGTCAGTGGAATCCCTGTCTGCATAAGCTGAGTGCGAGACATCCCAGTCTTTCGTTACGCGCCCGAGTACAAAAAGATTCAAAAGATGAAGCACTGCCCTGGGTGAGGAGCTGCAGTAGGTTGGAGGGCCAAGGAAGCCTGAGCTGAAGCTCCTGAATAAGTAGCTGATTTTCTTGAAGAAGTTGGTTTTTCATAAGAACCAGCTGCTCTTCTGGGTGCTGCTCTCCCATCAGCAACTCAAGAGCTGTCAGGTTTGCCTGCCCAAACTGAGCTGTAGACGTCTGGGCACGCACCAGGACGGAGGTGGAATTTCATCTACCAGAAAGAACAGAGGGGAGAGCTGAGAACCCAGTGAAGGCAGAGCATTGGGGAACTGATGCCTTCTCTGGAGTGTTAAGAGACCTTAGCCATACCTCAGGGGTTATGTCAGCATGGATGGGCGTGGGGAGCTGCTTGCCTGGGCTTATACTTTGAGCAACCAGGATGCAGGCCAGCTCTGATAGGAAAACCTCAACCGCAGCGGTGCGACGCTGTGCTCGCGGTTACCAGACCTGCTCTCTCCGCAAGACTTATCAACACAGCTCTGAGCTTTTGGTTAACACAGCGACCTGCTATCCTGACCAACCTGGCTTGCATCCAGCTCGCTCTGGCCACAAGCAGCTGCGTGCACCGCTCTGCATGGACACGTCGGGTGAGTTGCGGTGGTCAGCTCTTAGGATGGCGTCTGCTGCGTTCATACGCCGCTCATCGCACGGTGGAAGCAAAGTGTTCTTGTGAGAACAACACTCTTAGCATGGAGTTACACATTTCATAGTCTGTAACCCCTTTGGTTTTTTCAAGTCAAATGGAAAAATGACGAGAAATTGAAACCAAAGGGAAAAAAAAAAAGATTGAAAGCGGAGAGCCTCTAAACTGGCACGTTGAAAATTACTTTGAAATGAAATGAAGCTTTTCGAAGACAGATGGGATTCCTGTAGCTCCGAAACAAACAGTAAGCACCCAAATCCATCCTTATTTGTGAAGAAATGATTCAAGTGGTGAACAGGGAGGAAATGGTCATAGAGGGCTGAGCTGAAATATATTTGTGAATTCTTGAAAAACCCGCGTAGGAGGGAGTCCCGCAGAAAATCTGTAAACTGACTGTGACTCAACTTGATCCTGATAAAAGACAAAACCTCTGATCTTGGTCGCTGTGATAAAAAATGGAGTAATGAACAGTGGTTCTGTTAATGTCTTGATCGTAGCTTCTACAGAATTTTTCTCTTGCCAACATTCCTCTGCTTCTCGCAGTCCTTAGACTCAGCGTGGTTGTGTGAGTGTCTACAGTGAGCTCAATAACTCTTCCAAGAGGAGGCCTGACTCCTTGCGGGCCACCAAAGCTGGATGTGTCAGAAGAAAGAGGGACTAGATGAAAAGCTGCCGAGGGGACTTCCTGGCCAGGGATTGTGCAGCCAGCCATCAATCTGCTTTCATGGAAACACGAGTGACAGAAACAACCCCAGAGAACCCTTTGGCCAAACAACGACACAGATGGATCTGGGGAGTCCAGCTTCTCCCTTAAGCAACATCTGCTGGTGGTGGAAGAATCCAGAAAGCCACACCACACTTAGAAACGAAACAAACAAGAGGAGGAAAGCAAGACAAATTAGCTGCTAAAGGACACCCTTGCCACGATAACCTGTGTTTTTAACAGTAAAGCTGCGTGAAAATGTTGCAGATAGAGAGCAGGATCATTCAGTATCGTCATCAAGAGGTTGAGCCCACAGAGGGCTGGTCATGTCCAGAACTTGCAGGTGATAAACTCTCGATCCTGCTTGAAACATGGTTATTTACTATCCCTTCTGGCTTACCTCCACACCCCTCCGAAAATATGGGGAAGTGAAGACGCTTAAAAGTATCGATAAGTGAAGCTTTGTGAGATTCTTGTGCGGTTTGGAAGTCCTGTGAGCTGTTTCAAGTCAGGAACTTGAGACAGAAAATGGGTACACTGACTGAAAGGCAGGAGGGGGGAACACCGAGGCTCTGAATAGAAAACCTATAAATTCATAAGAAAAAGAGAAAATGCATTTTTTACTTAAACTCATTACTGCATTTAGTCATTGATAAATAAGTTGGTACCTGTGCAAATCGCTGAAGCACAAGTGAAAAAAAGATGTATTTATAGGTTAACACTTCATTTTATGCTTCGTATCTTTGAAGCCGGTGTCATTTTTAGCTCTTCAAAATACAGGGGCACTCGTTTCGTTTTTGCAAACCTACGTATTTAAAGGAGGGTGTTTCGAGAGTGCTGGCAGCTTTGGATTTCTAAATGGTAGCGTTCTGGTTTTCCCCTACATAAAGCAAACAGGATTTGCAGTTGAAAATGAAGTTGGTAAGCTCAAAACCGTGGTTAGAAAAAAATAACATGGAAAAGTAAAAATGCCAATTCAAAATATCTGTGTTCAAATGGGAGCGTAACGCCTGTCCAGTCGTCTCTGTTACTGCTGCAGTCGCTGTAGGAATCGCAGTACCAGGACCACATAGAGAGGCACAAAAATGAACTTGTGGCTACTCCAGCAGGGCAGAGCCCTGTGAATCACACGAGGAAGCGCAGATCAAATCCTCTTACGTAAACATCATACGGGGCTGGCACGGATCCTCCGTGCACCCCAGGAGGACTGCTGATGTGGCATTCCCCAAACGCACATTTGCTTTGCGTAATTGCGGGCAGCCGTTCTTGGGAGCTGGAGACCAAAGTGTAAGCCTTCCTATCGTGTGCTCGGGGTGAGCAAAATGAGACGGGGAAAAGCAAACTCTGAACGTGGCCGTGGGCTCCCAGGGCCAACTCCTACACCTCCCGTGGTCACTGCCCTCCCCAGAAATAGGATGTCCTCCCCCAGCACACCAGTGTCCCAAAGCTGGAGACCAGGTGTCCCATCCCAGTCCCAGGTCCCACTGGATCTCCAGAACCATGTCGCTGGCGTTCCCAGCAGTTTCCTACATCAGTGCCGAGCCGCTGAGGACCCATCTCCTGTTTCACACCAATGTTTAACTTGCTGAATCAGGACTCCATGGTCTGATTCAGACCCGGTTTCTGGTGACTAATGCCGGGCACTCCCTTCCTCCGAGGCAGCAGCAGCAGCTCCTTGCTCCTCCCAAGCCCTATTCAGCCAGGCAGCTCCAGGACTGGAGACCAGATGTGCTGCTTTCCCCCACTGAACAAGCCCTGAGGGATCAGGCCTTATTTCGGGTGGCTGGGTTTTATTTACACAGCAGCGTCAATTTGTACTCTGAACATTTCAGGATTTTTTAAATCTATCCGTGTGGTTCTGCAATCAAAGTATTATCCCCGCACACACCGATCCTATAGTTTACAGGACTGATCCTGGAGAGAGTTTGGGTGGTGTTCTGTGAAACTCCTGCTGTTGCTCTTCTCAGTCAGCTGCGATCAGATGTGGAATAAAGCAAACATCTCCCGAATGCTTGTAGCGTTGAAGGCTTTATGATAGGAGGAGTTTTATCTACGTAAAGATGTCTTCTACCAGGTTGTTTTCTCATTCACACATAGAGGCCGAAGACTTAGATGAGCGCTCTGAGGAAAAGCTCTGGCCCGACTTCCGCTTGCCTTTCCTCACCCATCAAACACAACACGCGTAGTATAATATAAACATGGCAATTTCCCACTGAGACAACCAAACAGCATCACCACCAGGCACTCTCTGCAACTTTTCATAGAATCATAGAATCACAGACTAATTAAGGCTGGAAAAGACCTCTGAGATCATCGCGTCCAGCCTATGACCTACCACCACCACNTCGTTATGGTTAGAAACAACCTTCAAGAACATCAAGTCCAACTGTAATTCATCTTCTAAAACAGTGTCAGGGAACTTTTGGCCTAGATCTTCCTCTCCTATGGAGACAGACTGAGAGAGTTGGGGTTATTCAGGCTGGAGAAGAGAAGGCTCCGAGGAGACCTTCTTGTGGCCTTCCAGTATCTTTGGGGGGCTACAAGAAAGCTGGGGAGGGACTTTTCATGATGTCGGGTAGTGGTAGGACTGGGGGGAATGGAGCAAAACTAGAGCTGGGTAGATTCAAATTAGACGTTAGAAGAAGTTCTTCAGCATGAGGGTGGTGAGACACTGGCCCAGGTTGCCCAGGGAGGTGGCAGAATTCCCATCCCTGGAAGCCTTTAAGGCCAGGCTGGCTGGGGCTCTGAGCAACCTGCTCTAGTGGGAGGTGTCACTGCCCATGGCAGGGGGCTTGGAATGAGATGATCTTTGAGGTCCCTTCCAACCCTGACAATTCTATGATTCTCTGATCCTGTGCGTTTTCTTGGCTGTCTTCAGTTTTCGTATCTCGAGTTAGATACTTTCTCATCCTCTGAAAGGTCTCTGGTGCCTGCATGAATACGAAAGGTGCTCTGCAGAACTTGCAGCGGTTCGGGCTCTGTCTCAGCTTTGTCAGTCTCATTGTAACTGGATGACCCTGACGCTGAGGCAAACCCAATAAGACGTCCTGCTCTTGACTGCAGGGAATTCTGCCGCTATTTTGAACTGCATTTCTCGTACTTACTGCAAAGCTTTGACTCGGTTGTTGGGGAAGTCGTTGAGGGTTTTGTTTTTTCTTCAGTAGTTGCAATACGGGAAGTTCAAGACGATGTAGACACAGTCAGGCCATTTTCCACCACCCGGCATAATCCCTCCTGGCTATCCACTGTGACAAGAAAGATAACAGATGCGAGGGCATGTTGTGGTACGCCACCTGATACGACACCCAGCTGTATTGTTCAAATCCTTGCAGATTTAAGCAAGACTGGTTGTGCTAGACCATTAGCCTCTATTTGCTGTGAAAGTTTCCCTGATTTCTAGACGCAGTGGGATGTCTCACACTCCTTTGCCGCGACATGCCGTGAAATGTTTGGCTGTTGTCCTTAAGGGCTGGTGACATCAATCTTGTTTTTTGTTCTTAGAGCTCAATTTTGATGGCAGAGTCCTGACAAGGAGAAAACCTGACAGCACAGCTGGAGTTTCAAACACTCCAGCAGCTTCACTTGGGCTTATTATTGCACAATGACCTAGTTCAGCGCTATCACGGGGAGCAATTAATCTTCGTCACTCTATGCTCATTCTAGAACCACCTGAAGCCTGAAGAACTCCCTGGAGCCACATCTCTTCCTGCCAGTTTTCTGTGGAGGGATTCAGTGCTGCTCCAGAGCACATTTAGTTGCTTCAGTAGCCCAGAACCCCTCCAGAGTCCCCAGGTGAGGGTGACTCGCAGAACAATAGCAACAGAAATACTAATCAGGCGACATAATCCACTGAGTTTTCACACACATCAAATTTGATGGGAGGTTAATTTCTTTCTGTGTCTGCATCAGCCAGTCATAGAATCACAGAATAGGAGGGAATGGAAGGGAACTCTGCAGATCATGGAGTCCAGCCCCTCTGTCAATGCAGGATCACCTGCAGAAGGTCACACAGGAACATGTCTGGGAGGGTTTTGAAAGTCTCCAGAGAAGAAGACTCCACCACCTCTCTGGGCAGCCTGTTCCAGGCTCTGGCACCCTCACAGCAAAGAATTTTCTCCTCACATTGAGCTCGAACTTCCTGGGTTCCAGTTTGTGCCCGTTGTCCCTTGTCCTATCTCAGGGCACCACTGACAAGAGACTGGCCCCTTCTGCTTGACACCCACCCTGCAGATATTTGTAAACATTGATCAGATCCCCTCTCAGCCTTCTCTTCTCCAGACTCAGCAGCCTCAGGGCTCTCAGCCTTTCCTCATCACACAGATGTTCCAGTCCCTTCACCATCCTTGCAGCCTCCACTGGCCTCTCTATGATATTTCCCTGTCCCTCTTGAACTGGGGAGCCCAGAACTGGACCCAACCCTCCAGAGGTGGCCTCAGCGGGGCAGAGCAGAAGGGGAGGAGAACCTCCCTCAACCTGCTGGACACTTTTGAACGCGCCATTCATTAGTAGCTCCCAGTATTATTCTGTTAGTACGTTTTCTTCCCCTTTCAGCTCCTAAGTACGCTTTGTGGATCCTATTTTCAGCAAATCACAACCCTTTTTGACGGTTGATTTCTGCGGGGAGCAGCAGGTGACTGGAGACCTCTTCACACATTTTGCTCCGGTCATTGTGTGCCGACATTCCTGCAGCTCCCGCTCTCCTAGATGAGGCTTCCCTCCATTGGGGCAACTCCACCTCCTTTGGCTTTTGTCTCCACATCATCTGCAAACACCATCTGGCCTGGGGCCCCCTTTGGAAGCAGCTTCTTTCCTCTGCCCCATGGGACGCCTCTGAACGCATTACACTTGGGCCTCCTCCAACTCTTTAGTCACCTCACTAGAAATGGTTCCTTGAAATGCTGCATCTGGTCTCAATGACTCACCCTGAGGCTGGGAATTCACAGCTGATACCTTTAAAAAAAAACACCCTGAATTTCTGCCTCGGTGTTTATAGCTCAGCCAGCAGCCCGCCCGTGGTGTTATCAGTGACTTTATCTTCCTCAGCTAACGAAACGTGAGTTGCCTTCGCCCAAACTCTTTTTCAAAGGGTGTTTTAATACAAGACTTTCTGATGGCTTCCCCTGGGCACGCAGCCTCCCTGTGTTACTCGCTCCGAATTCAGTACACGAAGTTCCACCATCTTCTGACCAGAAGTAGAGGGAAACCCCCAGCAAAACCTTCCTCGATGCAAATAGCCACCTCTGTAGAGGTTGCCCTATTGCTACTTTTTGGTTCGCTGCTTATTTGGCATTTCCAAGGAGCCACGTTTCTGCTCTTTTTCTTCCTCGATAAGCTTTATAAGACTCTGCTTTGCAAGATGCACAACCCGTGTATTAAAAATTGTGGCAAAAGGCTTTAGCTTTACTATCCAGAAGCACTGTGAAGGGCCTGTCCTGCTTTCCCTTCCCCCTCAGGGATTATTAGCTCAGTCCCTGGAGAGCCCTCCTACTCAAGACCAATAAATTTCTTCATAGGAGAAATGCTTTTTCTGTTCCGAGCCCACTGCTGTGCGTGCAAAGTATGCAAAGGCTACCAGGGAAAGGCAGCAACGCCACCAATGTGGAAAGCAGCGTTGCTTTCCTTTACTGCCGCTGGCCCAGGGGCAGCAATTACAGCAATTACCGCATGGCATATTATTAATAAAATCACAGAATCACAGAATATCTTTGGTCAGAAGAGACATTCAAGATCATCTTGTCCAACCTGTGACCCAACGCTGCAAGCTCGCCACTAAACCATGTCCCTCAGCACCAGGTCCACACGCCGTTTAAATCCCTCCAGGGGTAGTGGCTCCACTACTGCTCTGCCCAGACTGTTCTAATGTCTGATAACCCTTTCAGTGAAGAAATATTTCCTAATATCCAGCCTAAAAAAATACAGCCCCCCTCTTTCGGAGGAGGTGCTGCCTGGCCTAACTATTTTAAACCATTTTAAACTGCTTATTCCCTCACCTATCTAGGGGAGAACAGGGGCTGGGGGCTGCAACCTGGAGGCAACGGAGCTGTCAGAAAGGTAACGTTTGATTTAGAGCCACGATCAGCCAGGTTTTGTGCAGAGGAAGGCTTAAGACAAGTCCAAGCAACAGCAAGAGACTCGCAAGACTCTTCTGAGCCTGAATCTGGCCTTTGAACTGGGAGCTGGACCTGCAGAGTCCTGCTTCTAGGTGACCAGGCTTGCCGCTAAGGTCCTTGCCTGGGTAAGCGACCAGCAAGCGAGGCAGTTTGCCAAACTGCCTTGTCCTTGTGATCAGAGTGACAGAATATTGACTCATACCTCTGCCGCTTCAGTTTATGGTTGCTCTGTGGTCAAAGATTAGCAGGCTGATCTAAGGCACTGGTCCAGGGGGGTTACCAAAACCTTCGCAATCAAACGTTTAAGACTTGGTCTCCGGTAAAACAGACGTTCTTAGGAAGATGGAACAGTAGAATCCCATGTACATTTTTATCTCTTTTTTTTTTTTTTTCCTACTTCTGCCCAGAAAAGAAAGGCCTAGAATAATTTCTTACCGCGGCAATACAATCTCATTTAACTTTATAGGCTCTGTAATGTCGAATGACTTGCATGTAGCAAAGCAGCTGATGTGTAAAGATAAACAGCATGGTTTTATTATTTCTGTGACTCACCTGACATCAGTCCACATTTACTCAGACTTCGAGGAGCGTATTGACGGGCAGGGAAATTTGCTTTCGCGGCCGAGCAAGTGAATATTTTAGTTCATTTTATTTAATGGTGTGTATCTACCGTTGTAATAAAATGCAGACATTTAGGGCAAAAGTCCTTTCTGAGACCCGGGGCTTGTGATCTCCGAGCTGCAGGCAGCACAGGGCTTTATTCATTTACATCTAGGGGAGAACTAGAGTCAGTAATGCCGGCAAAATAACAGCTGCTGAGTGTTATTTCCATATGATCTAGCAATTACAGCACGTGCCATCGCCTGATAACTTCGCTGTTCTCTTGTAGAGCCCTCACTCCGATGGTTTCAGATGTTTGAATTCCTTCTCCTTCTCCCAGGGTATTAGATGGCTCTGCACAGTGAGTGTGGTCTAAAAGGCTCGATGCAGACGGCTCTGCCTTTTGCCCTCCCCTGAAGGGAAAATTGCTCGGTGAGCAGCACCTTCTGGGCTCACGAGTGGAAATACTGGATGAGTGGCCGAGACCCATCCGTCTGTGTCTCCTCCTTGCTGAAGGAAGGTCGGTTTTCTTAATTTTTTTTCCATCCTTCTGAGACTGGGAGTTACGGATCCCCCGTTGCCAAAGATATCTGAGGTCTACCCGGCCACCTCCTGCTCCTCTGGGACTGCGATGCCGCGCTGCCCGTCCCTGTGGCGTGACTCCAGAGCTTGCCTTCCCCAGAGGAGGGAGATGGTCCTTTGGCAGCCTCCAGCTCCAAGCCCGTCATACCTGGTTATCTGACTGCCTTCTGCTGACCTCACGTACTGTAAACGTGTTCTTATCGGTAAAAGTCTCTGACAAAACAGGAGGTTCTAAGCAGAAAAAGAAATACTCAACTGTAAAAGCACTCGTTTTCTAAGGTGATCAAGAGATCAGTCATCGGCTGTTCCTCTTACTCAGTCTTCCAGCTATCGGACACTTCTGTGGGTGCTATATAAAACCAATAAGCAGATAAATGCTTCCTGCTGCTGGAGAACTGATATAAGCGTATCTCAGTTCTTCAATCTGTTCCATTCCGACGAAGCCAGGAATGAAGAACAAACCCATATATTTTAAAATATACCTATATTTTACAAATGCTAAAAGAAATCGCTGAAATACAACTGTCTGAAGGGGTTTAGCTACGACAGGGAGATGGATTTTTTCTGGGTGTTTGCGAAGTTGTGCTTGCTGCTTGTATGGGGCTGTTCAGCCTGGAGAAGAGGAGACTCAGGGGGGACCTTCTCACTCTCTACAACTCCCTGAAGGGAAGGTGTAGACAGGAGGGGGATGGGCTCTTCTCTCAGGCAATTTGTGCCAGGACGAGAGGGCACAGCCTGAAGCTGCACCAGGGGAGATTTAGGTTGGATGTTGGGAAGCTCTTCCTCACAGCAAGGGGGATAAAACCCTGGGCTGGGCTGCCCAGGGAGGTGGGGGAATCAGCATCCCTGGAAGTGTTTAAGGCCAGACTGGATGCCACACTTAGTGGCAGGGCTTAGCTGAGTGGTGGTGGTAGGTCCTAGGCTGGACTCGTTGATCTCAGAGATCTTTTCCAGCCTTAATTATTCTATGATTCTATGATTCTATTTCTCCAGTGCTTTTCCATATCTCCATAGCTTTTTGTGCTTGAATGCTGAACAGCTTTCGGTCACAGGCTTCTTCTGACGAAGCAGATACAGCTGAAGTTTCTCATGCTGCCTGAATTCTTTAATTGGAAAAGACTCAAGACAAATATGAGAGGCCACCAGATCCCTTCCTGTCATCTGAAAATAATTCTCAAAGGCTACAGAGAGTGTCGTGGAGATATCAAGTTTTCCGTAATCTCAGAAAGAGAAAGGGAAGAAGAGCCTAATGTAAATACCAAGTAGCATATGTTATCTGAGCTGGAAGGCCAAATCAAACTGAAAATATGATCTTCAGTAGAAAAAGCTGCTTCCAGCTTTAATTAGCTTCAGCTGATTGTTTCGCAGAGTACCACAGCTACCAAAGCGTAGGGCAACCTTGAATGTAAAGTGACCTCTCACTGTCTGTTCTAGCAGGAAAAAAAAATAATGCAAATATCATCACGTGATAAAAATGCCCTGAACTACCATCGCAATCTACAACGATCGTACTTCTGACAAGCCACCCCTGATGCCTGACGGAGAAGACAGAATGAACGTGGAGCAGGAAGCACGTTGGTTGTAAGGGCCGGGCTTGTTCTTAGCTGAGGCAGTCGCTGGTTCCGTGTGAAGTCAAGAAAGAGCCAGCAAATAGAATTTTGTAGAACCACAGAATCATTAAGGTTGGAAAGGACCTCTCAGATCATCAAATCCAACCTTCTACCCAACACCTCCATGGCCACGAGACCATGTCCCAAAGTGCCACATCTACTTGTTTTTTGAAGCCCTCCAGGGATGGTGACTCCACCACTTCCTCTTTTTGTACCTCTTTAAGCCTTGAAGGGTATTTCCAGGAGAATTTCTAGACAGAAGTACACAGAGATGACAGTAAAGAACATGTGGGTTTGTTCCTGTGATGCACAAATAATGACACGGATGCTACCTGTAGGCAATTACGCAGTTTATGGGATTCTACAACATAAGGCATACATGGGTGGAAACAATTATATCAGTAATTAAAGGTTTAACTTACATCTGGATCCTCAGATCAACAACTGTGGGAAACCACAAGCAGGTTCAGTATTGGGTTTGGTAACCAAATTGTAAAAGGAACCATGAGCTACAAATACTCCTTCCTAGTAGCAGGGCCTTCAGCTAGAAGTACAGTACAACCCGTAGAGAGATCATAGAATGGTTTGGGTTGGAAGGGACCTCTGAAGGTCACCCAGTCCAACCCCCCTGCAGGGAGCAGGGACATCCTCAACTAGAGCAGGTTGCTCAGAGCCCCATCCAGCCTGACCTGGAATGTCTCCAGGGATGG
>WEIS01014969.1:28334-39487 GCA_013389965.1 Todus mexicanus | reverse complement strand
GGGGTCGTGTGGGGGTGGGGAGACGGTGGCCGGGTCAGCCCCTGTCCGGGTCACCCCCGGTACCGGTGCCGGTGGGGGCTGCTCCGGGATCCCTCGGGGGCTGCTCCGGGACCCCCGAGCTGAGCCGCCTCTCCTGCCGCAGGCGGAGGAGCAGCAGCAGCAGATAATCCGCGACACGTTCCACCTGGTGCTGAAGCGCGATGACCACATCTGCAACTTCCTCGAGTGCGGCAGGTGAGCCCTGCCCGACGGTGGGGACAGGGATGGGGATGAGCCAGAGCGGGCCCAGGGGGCTGAGAGCGACCGGAGCAACAATTTCATCATGTCAAGGGTTGCCCAGGCGTGTCCCAGGCTGCCCAGGGCAGGGGTGGAGTCCCCCTGATCCCTGGAGGGGTTTCCAAGCCGTGGAGATGTGGTGCTGAGGGACACGGGGCAGTGGGGCCCTGGCAGGGCTGGGGGAACGGGTGGACTTGATGAGCTTGAAGGTCGCTTCCAACCCAAACAATTCCATCATTCCTGTGCCCGCAGCCTGTTCGGCGGCTCCGACTACAAACTGATCTACCGGCACTACGCCACGCTGTACTTCGTCTTCTGTGTGGACTCCTCGGAGAGTGAGCTGGGCATCCTGGACCTCATCCAGGTCGGTGTCACTGCAGTTGGGTTCACTGCCCTGGTGGGCGCCTGCCCCCGGCGCACGGCCCCGGCACCTTTCGGGTCACTCCGTGTCCGCAGCAGCTCCGCGCCAGCCCGCCTGGAAACACCCGAGAAGCTGCTGGGGGCACTGGGGCGGGGGGACGGTGCGGGGTGAGCTGGAGCCCAGCTCCTCCGCCTGGGAGCAGCGGGGAACTCAGTGCAGAGGAACTTGTCTGAAAAATAGAATTGTAGGGTCATTTAGCTTGGAAAAGACCCTTGAGATCATCGAGTCCAACTGTTAGTCATAGAACTTCAGGCTGGAAAGGACCTCGGGGATCATCTGGTGCAACCTTTCCTGGCCTGCCTTGGGCAGCTCTGGGCTGCAGCCCTGCCCCGTGTGCGGCCACCCCAGGGCAGTGACACCAGGACCGAGCACCCAGAGCAGCCGAGTCCCGGGGCTCGGTGCCCTTCCCCTTGTGCCGGCCCCTCGGTGAGGTTCTGGGTGCCCGGGGAGCTGCCCAGGTTGGCAGGTTCTCGCTCCGGCTGCGGCCCCTTGCCAAGACAAGCTCCTGCAGCAGCTCCTGCAGCAGCTCCGAGCTTCTCACTCCCGTTCCTGTGATCCCGGAGGGACCCAGGTGGCCCCTGGGCTGGGCCTGCCTGCGCTTGGCCAGGGGGCAGCCGCGTTCCCGCTGTCGAAGGGAGATGGGGTTGCTGAGAAGGTGTTGTCCCCACTCAGAGTGACACGTTTCTGGCCAGGGCTGTGGCTTTTTGACCCGAGGCCCTGGGGCTGCGTGTGGGAAGCGTCTCGTGGTGGTCTCTGAGCTGACCTTCCCTTCGCGCCTCCCCAGGTGTTCGTGGAGACGCTGGACAAGTGCTTTGAGAACGTCTGTGAGCTGGACCTCATCTTCCACATGGACAAGGTGGGTCATGGGCTCGGTGTGCTCCTCTGGGCCAGCTGCTCCAGTGCCCTGTGTGCCCGCGGGCAGGAGCCGGCCCAGCCTGGAGCTCCAGAGCCTCTCAGGAGAGGCTGTTCCTACGTCAGGGTCACGTTTTGGGGAGAGATTGACATCGTGGATGAGGAAGTTGTCAGCCTGGGGTCTTTGTGCGCTCCTGATGAGATCTGAGTGTTGGGCTCTGTTCTGAGTCCCCTGTGGGTAAGGAGGCTCTTGGCGCTCGCACCACAGACTCCCAGAGTGGCAGGGGGTGGAAGGACCCTCCGGAGCTGCTCTGGCGCCACCCCCCTGCCCCAGCAGGGTCACCCCGAGCAGGGGGCCCAGCATCGCAGTGTCCAGGCGCGCTTGGAATCTCTGCAGACAAGGAGACTCCACACCCTCTCTGGGCAGCCTGGGCCAGGCTCCAACACCCTCCCCCCCAACAAGTTGCTCCTCCTGCTCAGCTGCAACCTCCTGGCTTCCAGTTGGTGCCCGCTGCCCCTTGGCCTGGCGCTGGGCACCCCTGAGCAGAGGCTGGCCCCAGCCTCTTGCCCCCCGCGGACCCTTGAGCTCTTGCTCAGCACTGATCAGGTCTGGAGGAGCCGATGGGGCTCCTGGGGCTGTCCTGGTGATTCCTCCAACACCGGGGAGCCACGTGGGTGATGGGTCTGCGCTGAGGCTTCGCTCTGGGTCTGCGCTGAGGCTTCGCTCTGGGTCTGCGCAGCGCTGGTGGAGCTGAGCAGGCTCCGCTGTGAGGCAAGGACGTTCTGCTGCTCCTCACCGCGTGGTGGGACCCATCCCGTTACCGTCTTACTGGAGCTGCTGGGAAAGAGAGGAGAGGAACCATGGGAGTGTTTGGAGTACGCAAAGTGTTTGCTAAACTTTGTTTGAGCCACAGCCTTTGGTGCTTCCTCTTCAGCTGGACACGGAGTTTCTGGGCGGAAACCTGTCCCCTTTGATCACGGCAGAGATGGGGCTGGAGATAGCCGGGGCTGTGCGTGGGGGAAGGAGCGGCGGCGTGACCTGCGCTGGGCTTGTGCGCCTGTTGATAAGGCCTCGCTGGTTTTGTTGAAGACAAAACACGCCGACAAAAAAAGAGGAATCGGAAAAAAAATTAAGATCAACGAGGCTGTAAAACGTTCCTGTTCTGCCGGCGGTTCCGGCGCGTGACCTCCGGCAGGGACGGGGAGCGAGCGGAGCTCCGTCGAGGAGATCTGGGCAGCCGAGCGGCCCCGCGATGGCCGAGGAGCGAAGGCTTCGGTTCCGTTGCTTGCCCTGCTGTAAACTTTGAGGAATGTTACGAGCTTGATGATCTAGTCAGCAGAAGCGTTCTTATCTCAGCAAGCGAGAAGGGAGGAGAAGTTGCGGGAAGAGGGATGGCAGCTGCCCAGCTCACCTCTGGTCACATCGCGGGGAGGACACGCTCCCAGTCACTTGTTTTGAGGCCTGACCAGGACCCGGCAGTTTTGTGCCCAACCCGCAGCCCACGGAGGGAAGAGATTCCTGCCCTGGCTGGGACAGGTTTAATTTTCCCCCTGGTAGCTGGTTCAGTGCCTGGTTTGGGTTCAGTGAGGGACAAGAACTATCCGGTGTCTCCTGTGCTGCCTGCAGCACTAGTGGTGCCCAGCGCCAGGCCAAGGGGCAGCGGGCACCAACTGGAAGGCAGGAGGTTGCAGCTGAGCAGGAGGAGCAACTTGTTTGGGGGGAGGGTGTTGGAGCCTGGCCCAGGCTGCCCAGAGAGGTTGTGGAGTCTCCTTGTGTGCAGAGATTCCAAGCGCGCCTGGACACTGCGATGCTGGGCCCCCTGCTCGGGGGGACCCTGCTGGAGCAGGGGGGTGGCACCAGAGCAGCTCCGGAGTATCGCACAGTATCACAGTATCACAAGGTTGGAAAAGACCTTTGAGATCATCGAGTTCAACCTATAACCCAACCCCAACCCTGGCACCAAGTGCCTCATCTAATCTCTTAAACACCTCCAGGGACGGTGACTCCAGCACCTCCCCGGGCAGCGCGTTCCGATGGCCGATCACCCTTTCAGGGAAGGATTTTTTCCTAATCTCAAGCCTAACCCTCCCTTGATGGAGCTTGAGACCGTGTCCTCTCGTTCTGTCACCGATTGCCTGAGAGAAGAGCCCAACCCCTGCCTGATTCCAGCCTCCTTTCAGGGAGTTGTAGAGGGCAATGAGGTCTCCCCTGAGCCTCCTCTTCTCCAGGCTGAACACCCCCAGCCGCTCTTCGTAGGCCTTGTGCTCCAGCCCCTCCACCATCCTCGTCGCCCTGCCAACCCCGTAATTCCCACCTGAAGGTACCGCCTCGCCCCAGCACAGCGCAGGGTGTGCGCAGCGGGGGCTGCCGCGGGGGTCAGGTCCCTGCGCCCGCAGCGGGATGGAACTGCCAGGTCCGTGGTTCTCGGGCACCAGTGCCACCAGTCCCACCAGTGCTTCGAGAGCCTCGGAGCTGCGGGGATCCCTCCTTCGCGAGGGGAGGCTGGAGCCACCGCGCAGGAGGAGGCTCTTGCTCAGCCCCTGATTGTTCTTCGTAGCCTGGAGGAGAACGTGAGCTTCTCTCTGCAGCTGCGAGGTCCTGGAGAGGACACGGTTTGTTCGGGAAGTGCCGTGTTTCGTTTTGGAAAACAAAGCTCACTTGGGATCCCTGCCCTGTTGGTTCTGGCCCAACCTGGGCCGACGCCAGACCTGGGAGGAACAACATTTCCTGCAGCCCAGATGCTCTCCCGTTGCGGGGAGCTGCTCGCGCCGCCCGCTGTGGTGGTTGCTGGGGCTGAGCCGAGGCTGTGCCGCGGTCCCAGCGCTGCCGGTATCCCGGGAAGGTGCCGTGTCACCCTGTGCGGTGCTGGTCCCCCACACTGTGCTGCTCCAGGTGCTGTTGGAGCAGGATGGGACCTGCGGGGAGCCCTGTGGGATGTCAGGGTGGCACCAAGCAGGACTTTCCTCTGCCAGCCGGTTCTCCAGTTTGGTTTCGCAGTGCATTGCCCTGGCAGCGTTTGCTGTGCGGTGTTTGCCAGAGCAGCCTGTACTCATAAAGCCATAAAACAGTGAAATATCTTGATTATCTTCCACTAACAGCCTGTTTCACGGAACAAACAGGGCCTCATAAATTGCTTATCTACTCTGGAAGGTTGTTGGAAGGTGCTGACTTAGCAGGTGAGGCGGCTGCAGCCGCTGCCTGGGACCTGGGATGGATTCACAGCTATCCCATGCCATGCCATGCCATGCCATGCCATGCCATGCCATCCCATGCCATCCTTTCCCTTCCCTCGCAGGTCCACCACATCTTGCAGGAGGTGGTGATAGGCGGCATGGTGCTGGAGACCAACATGAACGAGATAGTGGCGCAGGTGGAGGCCCAGAGCAAGCTGGAGAAGGCTGAGGTGAGCGGCGATGCTGGGGCTGACGCCCTCCAGGCTGTGGGGGCTGGAGCTGGCACACAGGGGTGTCCCAGTATGTCCAGTCCCAGGGCCTGAGTCCTTGGGGAGGGGTCTGGGGACATCGCTGCCTGAGTTCTGGAGCTCGGAAGCTGCTGTTCCCATCAATGCTGATAACGGGAGGAGTTTATTGCCGCTGTTTGCGCTGTCACTGGGAGGGTGCAGCCGTGCTCTGGTCGCGTGGAAGCTTCACCCAGGCCATGCCTCTCCCCGTCAGCTGCTGACTGTGGGACCGGCTCCTTCAGGGGGGTGGGAGGAGGGTGTGGGGGCTGCTCCTGGGCACGGGGGGACGTGGCAGGGCCCTGGGGGCTCGGGGCTCACGGTCACCGGTCCCTCCTGTCCGCAGGGAGGCCTCTCGGCCGCTCCGTCCCGCGCGGTCTCGGCCGTGAAGAACATCAACCTGCCGGAGATCCCCCGCAACATCAACATCGGAGACATCAACATCAAAGTGCCCAACCTGTCGCAGTTCATGTGAGGATCCCGTGGCTGGGGGGCTGCCCTGGCCCGGGCTGGCTGCACAGAGGGGCTCTGCCGGGCACCCCCAGCCCCTGCGGGGTCTCTGTGCCTGGCAGGGGGCAGGGAGCAGCGGCGGGGCTCAGGGGGAATGGGTGGTGCTGCCCAGCGCCTCGGAACTGGGCTCTGCTCTCTGGTGTCCCAACACGGGTGCCCTTTCTTCTCCTCCCTCCCCATGGGTCACAGCTCCTCTCCTCGCCATGGGGAAGAGCCGGGCCCTGCCTCTCCCAACGCTTGCAGGAATTCCTAGTTGTGAAAACACAGCCACGACCGATGGTTCCTACAGGAGTTAGAGGTTGTCCTCTCCTCCGTCCTCCCCGTGCCCACCCTGGTCCTGCTCGCTGCGTCTGGCCCCCCAGGCTGGGAAACGTGGGGACAATAAAGCACCGTGTGAAGCTGTGTCTGCGTCTGCTGCGGGCGCTGCGCCGGGGGCCGGGGGGTCTTGTCGCAGCTCGGGGGGCGGCTGCAGCCCTGGGGGGGCCTCGGGGGGTGCCCCGGCGGCTGCGTGGGGGTGGAAAATGGGGCCAGGGAGGGCTGGGGGTGCTGCAGGGAGGGCTGCGGGACGGGGGTGCTCTTCGGAGCAGGGGGGATCCCAATGGCCCCACTTAGGCTGTGACTCGGCCTTTGGGGACAGGGTCACCAGGCGGGGCCCGGCCAGC
The DNA here is from genome assembly GCA_013389965.1 of Todus mexicanus. Classification (NCBI taxonomy): domain Eukaryota; kingdom Metazoa; phylum Chordata; class Aves; order Coraciiformes; family Todidae; genus Todus; species Todus mexicanus. Next base: position 33,308 of record WEIS01014969.1, on the reverse strand, counting down.
GCCCGCTGCCCTGCTGCCTGCTCTGTGCCCCTTCTCCTGCTCTGCCTCAGCACAGCCCTGTGCCCTGCTCAGGAGTCCCGGGCTCAGGGGGGCTGGTGTCCCCCCAGGCCCCAGGGGGAGCGGGGCTGGTCCTGGGGGTCAGGCCGGGCAGCGAGGTCCCTGGTGCTCCTGCCTTGACCACGGGTCCATCTGGCCACGAGCCCATGGCTGGCTCGGGGCCCCTTCCCCGGCTTCCCCTCCCAGTCCCTCCTGGGCTCTGCCTCCCCTGCCCTGGCAGGGAAACCCTGACTCTGCCGGGAAGGAATTTTCCTGCTGTCTCTTCTCCCTGCAGCTTAACCCTTCCTCATCTGGCCGTGAGGTCAAGGAGATGGGCAGCCTGCTTCTCCCTGGTCTCTGGAGCAGCGTGGTGGAGGCAGCTGGTGAGCGGAGCCCCGGGACTGGCAGGCGCTGGGATGGGCAGAGGGGAGAACTCTGGTTTGCCTGCGGAGAGGAACTTGGTGTGATGCCCGTGTCCTGCTCTGCTCCAAGGATCTCGGTGTGGTGCCCACGTCCTACCCTGCTCCAGGTCCAGGACACGGGGCTGGCAGAGGGTTCGGGCTGGGTTGGGTGGCCCTGGGCACGACGGTCGGTGTCTGCAGCCAGCCCCTGGTGCAGGATGTGTCTGGCCACACGTGCTTCCTCCTCGGCGAGGAGATGTTTGTGCGCAGCTGCCTCTGGTAAGGGCTCTGGGCTCTGGGCTCTGTCCCCGCTGCCCCTTCCCACATCCTGCAGGAGCCTCGGCCGGGGGTCTGCGGGAGGCTGAGGACCACGCCAGGGTGAGTCCCGCTGCTCCGCGTTGAGGAGGGCACAGGCCACGGGCGGTGGTCCCGCCGGGATGAGCTGGGCCAAACCGCTGCACCCCCATTTCCCCATCCCGGGGGGCTCCAGCCCTGGCTCACGGGGCTGAGCTGGGGCAGAGCTGGCCCTGCAAGCCCTGGCTCCTCAGGGCTGGTGTGTGGGGTGCCCAGGGACCCCGGGGTGGTGCCCAGGGACCTCAGCAGTCCCGGGTGAGCCGGCAGCGTGGAGGCGCGAGGCTGCGCTGGAGGTGAGACCCGGTCCTGTGCTGCTGCCCAGGGCAGCGCTGCGGGGCACCCCAATGACCCCGTGTGCCCCAAGGGACTGCGGCTGGGTCACCGGGCACCCTCTGCACCCCGAGGTGAGCTGGGGGGGACGCGGCGTGTGCAGGGGCTGCCCGGGGGCTCCTGTCCGAGCTGTCTGCGTGCCCCCAAACCCGCCTGTGCCCCCACGCAGCCCCGAGGGCACCCACAGGGAGCAGGGACGTGTCTGACCCCCCTGCTGCCGGGGTGGGGGTGCTAAATGGCGCTGGGGACCCCATGCTGGACTCTGCTCCCCCTGAGCCGTGCCCCGCCAGCCCCGGCCGGGCCAGCAGCCCAGGGGTTAAGGGGGAGAGGAAATCCAGGTTCCTTCCCTGGGAGCTTTAGGGGGAAACTTCTCCTGCTGCTGCTGAGTGGAGCTGAGAGACGGAGAGGCAGGAGCAGGCAGGGACACGCGTGTGGGACATGGGAGATGTGTGTGGGACATGGGAGATGTGTGTGGGACATGGAATACGTGTGTCCGGCATGGGATACGCGTGTGGGGTATGGGATAAGTGCGTGGGACATAGGATGTGTTTGTGGTACATGGAATATGTGTGTGGGACATGGGATATGTGTGTGGGACATGGGACACACGTATGGAACACGGGATACGTGTGTGGGATACAGGACATGAATGTGTGCCGCCCGCAAGGGCTCCGTGGGCCGGGGGCTTTGCAGTTGGGGGAGCAGGACCCTGTGTGTGCCGGGGCTGGGGGAGTCGAGGGGTGTGTGTCGGGTGGCCCGGGACAGCCCAAGGGAAGGGCTCCGGGGGGCACAGGGGTGGCTGGCGTTAGCTGGGGAGCCGGCAGGACGTGGTCCCCAGCCCTGGTGCCTCTGGGCAAGGCGAGGGCAGGGCTGGGGCAGAGCCAGCCTGTGCCAGGCGTGGGGCCGGGCGGGCTCCGCCGGGCAGGGGCTGCCCGGGGACGCTGCAGCATCCCGGGGCTGCTCTGCCAGGGGGGTGCAGCTGGGGATGGTGCCTTGAGGACACCCCTGAGCTTTGCCCGGTTTCGGCCTTTGCCTCAGTGCCAGGGTTCATGGCAGGACGCACCAGAGCAATCAGATCCTGGGAAGAGCAATTTCGATTCCCGGGGCGAGAAGTGGCACCTGCCCTTCCCTCCCTGCTCTGCCCTGCCTGGGGACTTCGCTTCAGGGCTTTCGGCTATGCCGGCTCTGCCACCCCTGCCCGGGGCTGGCAGAGCTCCCGAGGCTGCTGCCTCTGCCAGGGTGCAGCGTGTGCCCCTCTCCCCCACCCCGTCTGCGTTCGCTTGGCTCCCACTGGGCTCCGGGGGCTCTGCGCCGTGGGGCAGGGGCGAGGCTGCGCCCGTGGGACCCGTCACCCTCGCACGTGCTGTGCTGGGCAGGACGGGCTGAGGAGGGCTGAGGCTGGTGGCATCGGGCACGTGCCCGCTTGGGCTGGGCTGGTGGGGCATGGAGTTTGATCCCCTCAGCGCGAGCCAGACAGCACGACCTTGGACTTCGGGAGGGCTGTGGGGCAGGGCCGGCTCCTCTCCACCACCCCCTGGGCTGCCCCCGCACTGCCCGGACCCCTGGGGCCATGCCCCGTGCCCTCCTGCCTTCCCCTGGGTGGGTGGGCAGCCCAGGGAGGGGTGCCCCTGCCAGAGGCAGTGCCAGCCCCCTCCCACCATACCCCCAGTCCCAGCAGCAGGTCTCCTGTGGGCACGGGGGCAGCTGGGACCCCCCGGCAGCAGCTCAGACCCCGTCACTCGCGGGTGAACAGGGTGACCCTAATGACCAGAGGCCAGGCTCGGGTGCCAGGGCTGCCCGCCTCGCCCCATGGCACGGTGCGGACACGGCCACCAGCCGTGACCTTTGCTTTGTCCCTTCTTTTGCAGGACCAGGCAGGTGCTTGGGAGTGGCCCTGGCAGTCCTGGCGCGCAGCCCGTGCCCGCTCCCGGGCTGCCCATCCCCGCCTGGTGCGATCCCCACACCCCTGCAGGGTGGCACGCTCATCCCAGGGGCCATCGCTGCCCTGAGCCTCACGGTCATTTAATATTTCACTCATTAACTGGGACTAATAAACCCAGTGTGAGCGAGAGGCTAAAAGCCGTGCCAGCTGGGCAGCGCGTCCTGCACCGGCTCCGCTCCCGAAGCCTCGCCATGGCCGCCGGCTTCTTCATCAGCAAGGGCGTGGGCATCGCGGCCATCGTGCTGGGCCTGGGCGCCGTGGCCACCATCATCGCGCTCTCCGTCGTGTACGCCCAGGAGAAGAACAAGGTGCCGGAGCCTGTGACCACCGTCGCCACCAGCACCGGCACCAGCACCGGCACCGGCACCGCCACCAGCACCAGTACCGGCACCAGCACCGGCACCGCCACCAGCACCAGTACCGGCGCCACCAGCACCACCCCCACCCCCAATAACCCCTGGAACCGCTGGAGGCTGCCGACGGCGCTGGTGCCAGAGAGCTACGAGGTGACCCTGCAGCCCTTCCTGAAGCCCGAGGACGGCGCCACGTACACCTTCTGGGGCAACAGCAGCGTGGTCTTCACCTGCAAGGAAGCCACCGACCTCATCCTCATCCACAGCAAGAAGCTGAACTACACCATGCAGGGGTCCCACCACGCCTCGCTGCACGCCGTCGACGGCTCCAGCGTGCCCAGCATCACCAGCACCTGGCTGGAGACCACCACCCAGTACCTGGTGGTGCAGCTGGGGGGGCAGCTGCAGGTGGGGCAGCGCTACCGGCTCTTCAGCGAGTTCCGCGGGGAGCTGGCCGATGACCTGGCCGGCTTCTACCGCAGCGAGTACATCGACGAGACCAACACCACGTAGGTGGCGGGCAGGGCGCTGTGGCAGGGCGTGGGGCCGGTGTGGGGGTGGCAGAGGGCAGCAGCCGGGTTTGGGGCTCCCCTCCCACTGGGATGGGTGTGGGGAGCCTCGGTGTCCCCCTACACCCACGAGCCACCCTGGTGGGGCCGGGGCCGGTCAGGGGAGCGCCCCGGGGGTGCCGTCCTGGCCCCGCCGGCGCTGACGGGCTTTGCTTGCAGGAAGGTGGTGGCCACCACGCAGATGCAGGCGGCCGACGCGAGGAAAGCCTTCCCCTGCTTCGACGAGCCGGCCATGAAGGCCAACTTCACGGTGACGCTGATCCACCCCACAGACCACAGTGCCATTTCCAACATGCCTCCCAAGAGTGAGTGGGGCGGGGGGACGCCCTGGTGGGGGGGACCAGGGGCCAGAAAGGGCTGGGGGTGACCCCCCCATTCCTCTGCTCCCCACAGACACCCGGCAGCAGATGATCGACGGGACACTCTGGAACGTCACCGAGTTTGAGCCCACCCCCAAAATGTCCACCTACCTGCTGGCCTTCATCGTCAGCCAGTTCGACCACGTCAGCAACGACTCCGGCAAAGTGCTGGTAAGATGGGGGCGGGGGGCACCCCTTGGCCACCGCCCACCCGGGGGTCCGAGCTCGGGCTGAGCCCCGTGTCTCTCCCCACTCCAGATTCGCATCTGGGGCCGCCCCAAGGCCATCAAAGAGGGTCAGGGTGCCTACGCGCTCAAGGTGACCGGCTCCATCCTCAGCTTCTTCGAGGAGCACTACAACACGTCGTACCCGCTGGCCAAGTCTGGTGGGTGTCAGGGGGTGCCCAGGGCGCGGGGTGGAGCCGCGAGCCACGGCGGGGGCGGGCGGTCCAACAGCACCGTGCCGACGGGACCCCTCCGTCCCCAGACCAGGTCGGGCTCCCCGACTTCAACGCGGGCGCGATGGAGAACTGGGGGCTGGTGACCTACCGGGAGAACTCGCTGCTCTACGACGCCAAATACTCCTCCATCGGCAACAAGGAGCGGGTGGTGACCGTCATCGCCCACGAGC
>WEIS01014964.1:9046-23205 GCA_013389965.1 Todus mexicanus | reverse complement strand
ACCTTTTCAAAATGGAATTAAAACAGATACATTGCCTTTCAATTGTTTCCATGTTAAAGCTGTGAACATTATGAATACTATTTTTGAACTGCTGGTTAACTAATTAATAGATTCATAAGTAAATGTTTGTCCAACAGTTAATTCCTTGATTACATTTCTTTTTTTTGCATGTAACAAGTTATATGAATCTCTGAATGACTTCTTAGTAATGAAATTTGCTGACAAATGTACTTCTTAATTAGATGTCTGAGATAGACATACTGATCAAATCTCAGATAGAGACCCCACTCTGCAGCTGAACATATTCAAAATTGTGATAAGTGCTCAAAATTATTATAGGAATAATGAGGGAGTTGGACTTCTGAAAATATTTATTAACTATTTGTAGTAATTAATGAGCCTATCAGTAGTGCAGATCAGATTTCAACCACAAGACAACCATAAGGCAAAGAACACCACATATGGTTTTAAATCTCTAAAAAAATTTCCTCCTCTGTTTTTTGTCTTTGTAGATCATCCTTGATGGCATTGTTGTAGCGACAGTTTTTAAGACCAAGAATAAGTCAGGAAAAGATAGAGAAGTGTAAAATGTGTTTTAAATGATAAGGTTGCTCTTCTCAGAAGTCATAGAATCACAGAATATTTAAGGCTGGAAAAGACCACTTAGATCATCGAATCCAGCCTATGAGGTGGTTTGCTAAGTAAGCATGTATCTTTCCAATATTTCATATTGACGATAGGCTAGATCATCTAACTTCAGATATTGAAAAGTTAGCTATCCAGGCCAGTGCTAGAGACTTTGTGCTGTCTTTATAGTCACTGGAGAAAAATAGGCACCTTCAGACAGTGATTCATCTGACCTGGCTTTGATGCCTAGCATGTCTCAGACCTTGGGGATCCAAGAATGGTATGAGTCTCCTCCTTCAGGTAGCTCTTCTTCACCTTATATATATGAAAAGCATCTATGCTATGATATCATATGATTTTTTTCTGCCTACATCAAAGAAAATGACCCAAGATTCCAGCTGGAGCGACAGCAAAGAACTCCATACCTGCCTAGAGCTCTGGAGGCCACAGAGATGCTCCCAAGGCCAGGGAGTCTCTGATGTAGTAGAAAGGTTACTAGCAGAGCCTGAGGGCTCCATGGAGATTCCTGATAGCAAAAAATCCCACCAACTTCATCTTGCAGTGAGGAACATGTGTTCAAACTGATACATTCAAATGAACAGATAAATTAGTGGCATGGCTTTTCAAGTTTTATCACATTCCACGATCTTAAAAATCCTGTTATTACCTGACAGAGCAACTTATATTTTTCTTTAAGTGATGACAAATATATTTTCCAACTGAGATCAAAATAATATTTTCCCTTGAGTGCACTATGTTTTATTTATATATATTTATTTTTTTTAATCTCTCTGATATTTAAGGAGTTTATGAGTTCTGCTTTGGGTTTGTTTTCTTCTTAGCAAAGGTTTCTTTTAATCAAATGTGAGTATTAACTATTTATTAGCTATGGTCAAAAATAAACTTTCAGATCTGGAGGGCAAACACATTCTAAAGCTCTCACAGTTTAATCCTGGATTATGCAAACACTCGAATACAGGGAAACTCATTTAAGTGAGAGGAGCGGCAGGTCTGGGAGGGTTTGGGTCAGTGCTCCCTCAGCTCCGTTCCCAGGGACCTGTAAATCTGGATCTGTGATCGGGGGTGATGGGTGCCCAACCTTTTGCAGAATAAGTGTCAAGAAAATAAAACACACAAAAAGCCTCTGTCAGCAGCACTGGTACTGCAGCTGGCAGAAGTGCTGGAGTTTTGTGCCGGAATGAGGAAGCTCTGGCTCAAATGTTTCCAATGCTGCTCATCTTTGTCTTCCATCAGATGCGTCTACTCCCCCAACTCAGAACACTCCTCCCCTCTCGTCCTTGCACCTCACTGCCTCCTGTCTCACTCCATGCTGGTTTTTTTCCAGATAGAATAGCAGGTTTTGACAGTGTACTTACGAAGTAGCCACAAAATTGTCTGGGGACGTAAATTGCTGCACTTCCAGAAATATGTGATAAATGCCTGTGTTGAAAAACTTGCTGTGCTTCAGAAGGAGGCTTCATTAAACAGCAATGAATGGTATGGAGGAACACCAGGTCAATGCTCACACCAGGGTTGCAGCAGCCTGAGAGTTGCACAGTGGTACTCCAGTTTATGTCCCTGCTTTTCTTGCCTCTGTTTTTGCAGATCTGTTACCTGGTTGCTGAAAATTTACACACTGAGACACGTTATAGCAGGACTCATATTCCACAATTTAAATACCAGAAAGTAACTGATGGGTTTGGCTCCTGTTATTTTGGGCTCAGATTAATGTACCTTAAAGAGACACGATTTTCAGAAAGTGCTAATGACACGTTTATGGGGTGTCTCACGCCTAACATTGAAATGTAAGAGCAAACAAAAATCTTTTGGTTTTGAAAATTTTGGCTTGAATGTATGAGGCTGGATGTCTTTATTTTTTACATCTAAGAAAACACCTGAAAAAGCTATGACTATTCATGGCTGCAGTGGCCGTCTGTGGACTCAAATGTTTCCCCAGCTTATTTTTAAAACAAGTGAGATCTTTTTCTTGCTGTAACTTTTAGAGGAGCTTAGAGGAACTGCTGATAAAATGTTCAATTTTTGTTTACTTTTACATGGACATTACTATTGAAGAGTATATTGTTTACAGTTGCCAACAGCAATACAGGAAAGGAAAGAGAGTGTCATTCTCCGCAAATGCATGCTAATGTGAAAAATAAACTTTCAGTGATTCAGACCATAAAAATGCAAGACAAGGCACTGCCATTGAAAAAAGTGGTCTATTAAATTAAGATGCTACTAGGTGTCATTGTGACACTGTGGGTAGCATGTCTGTCTCACAGCCAACTACTTGTGGGTTCAAGTCCCATACTGGGACTTTGACTCTCTGCCAATGTACAGCAGTAATAAGCAGCGTGTGGCACTTTTAGAGGTGTCATCCTTCAGCGGATGTTAAACCTACCGTCCTTCTGCCAGCTCTTCAGTTGGAAGTTAAAGATCCCCCAAGTACCCTTCGAATACAGTGAGTAATAACCTTGGGGTCCTGGCCAAGTTTCCCTCTCTCAATAAAAGAATTTGTAATGGATGGGGCACATTTCACAAAACAGCAGAAGTCATACAAACTAATGGAAAAGCGTCATTAAAGATGTCATGGTTCCATTATGTATTTTTTAACCTAGCAAGTCTACTATTTGATTAAGTTTCAACAGCATTTTTCAGCAGCTGCCATAAATTGCCTGTAGAGGGATATTCAAAAGTACAAAAAACAACTTCCAGTACACATCTTTGAGAAACAGCTAACTCCCACATACATCTTTGAAAAAGTCAGTCCAGATTCAGGAAAGGTCTGTGAAAAAATGTTTAACAAGACTGCATTTCACAACAAACCTTCAGTGAAGAGCACCACAGAATCACAGAAACACTCATGGCCTGTAAGTGTGAAGATGCTGAGGAGTCTGTCAGGAGCTTTATGGGCTGCTCCACTCTCTAAGCACCAAGAGCCGATACATTCATATTTCCAAACATATTCTTGTACTGGGGACTGTTAAACTGGCCAGCTGGTATTTCCATGCCATTAAATCTGCTCACATTAAAGGGCAAGAGTTTTCACCTGCTTCACTGTCCCCTATTTTCCAATTGTAATATGTTCCTAGCTCTGCATAACATCTTAGTGATGCCACTTCTTCCAAGTCACACATCCTAACATGGGAAACAAAAATTAGCAGATTGTTTTTCAGTGACCCTAAGCTTACAGTGAGCAGGGAGAAAGTACATCTAGACAGCAGTTTATCTCCTGAAGGGTACATCTGAGAGAGGTCAGAAAAAATTTTTCTTCTGACAGCTGAAGAAGCAGGAATGCTTTATGCAAACTTGAACCTCAGATGAAGGGATCCGACCATTAGATGCCTAAATCCTCTCTACCTCAGGTGACAAGATCCTGCCTGTGCAGTGGGAGGAAGGTTGGGGCTGCCAGAATGCAACAGCCTGGAATGTTGCACTGGATTCTCCTTTGCAAACTTTACCACTGATGGTTTTTTAACCACTTTTTCTTTAAGAACACAGAATGTACCACCAGGCCCTCAAAGCCTATATATATTATAGGGAAACTGTTTTAGCACCAGCATGGTCTAATTTTGGTTTAGTTTTTGTGGCACGTTTCTTTCAAGCAGACAACAAAATGAGCTCCCCCAATGGTGTCTGGACATAGCAGCAGACTCACGTACCACTGGATAGACATGTGCCAAAGATTTCCCGTCACTGCCCACTCACTCTCATGATTAGATTTTTAATGCAGTTTTATAGGGTGGGTTGTTGGGGGTTTTGGCTCCCGAGTAAGTTTCCCCTCTCTCTGCTCGCTGGTTTTCTGAAGAAAATGAATGGTAAGAGTAGAAAATTGCTTCTGTCTCCTTTATACCTTTCTCATTTCAGTTCTGCTGTTCATTTCTCATACTTCCAGACTCAAGTGCTCTTCTGAACTCCTCACTTCAGTGACCTCCTTTCTTAATTTAATCTGGACAAAGCACCGAGTCCATTTCAAGTCATAAAGCTTGATTTGCTGTGTGCTCTTGGCAAATGTGAATAAGCTCCCTAGCTCCTTTTAATCAGCTATCATAACCATTTTTTAAAAAAACTGCAGCAATTAGGTCACCAAAGCAAGTAGTCTCTTGTGTTCTATTGAGAACAAATCCATCCTCCTCTGACTCGCTGCATAATTTAATTTTTAAAGCTTGATATCATTCTGGTTTCCATGTAAGGCAACCCCATAAGAGCAATTATATCCTTTCAAAGGCAAGGTTACTACTGCTAGAACCAGTACTCAGAGGGCCTGGAACTGCTCTGTGTATGGTAATGCCACTACTTCCTACCACTCACATTGCAACATTCATCTACCTACCCAGCCAACAACAACACTCTGCTGGCATCCTCCCTACAACTCTGCACTGAGCTAGTGTGTGGAGGATCTGGTATCAATTAGTTAATAATTTAGCGATGTTTTGAAGAAGTAAGGAGACTGCTAAAAGCTAAGCCTTATTATTATGTTAACTAATAATTCTTTTCTTTTACCTTTTGCGTTTTTTTTCTTCAGAAAGCGTTATTGTATTATTAACATCATTTAGCACCTCTGAATCCTGACATTTAAATGTCTGAAATGTTTTGGTTTAATTACGCTGTTCTGTATCACAACACCTAAGATGCCTCCCTCTGCATGAAAATTTGCATACTTAAATTTTGTATTAAGCACCCTAATGTTTCTATTAGCTACTTGCAAAAAGACAAGGAAATAGTGTGATGCAACATCTTATGCATCTGGCTGAAGCAGCTTTCCAAAGAAGTTTAGAAAAAGCTTTTGGCCACTGGTTCAATTTTTGTTTCCAAACTGCTTTCCCTGGTTTCCTCTCAGCTCCCCTTACTACCTTAGGAATATCTGATACTTCTGGTGCAGTGGGAAAAATCTCTCCTGAGTCATATGTTTTGAGGATCTGATTGGCACTCAAATTGGGCTGCTAGGCACAATTAGAAATCCCCTATTTCAAGAAAGACTTGTAGTAAACACATGTAGCTGGAAATATAAGAGGCACAATAACAAATTCAGTAAGACGGTTCCAAATGTTTCTGGTCAGTAGAGCTATGTATCTTTGCATTCACCTTAATACACTGTGTAAATTGCTCAAACACAAACACATTTTGTCTGACGCATGCAGAGGGAACATGATCTAGATGTACCACACTGAGAATAGTGGAGCTCTGCTCCCTGAGTAAGCTTGTGCAGTTGTTGCACCACACAAAAATAATAAACTGCAATTATTCTAAAACACGAATTAGAATAACTGCATCATCGTATTTAAGATGTTGATTACCATGTTTTTGCAGGACTGAAAGAGAACTTGGAGATATCCTACTCCAATAACAGGAACTTGCGTAAAGACTAAGATAACTTCTAACATTCTTTTCAACTTAAATTCCAATAAACCTCACTAAAGAAACTTAAAGTGATCTGTCTCATAAACTTCACAGTCTTTCTAGGTTGAATATATCAAAATTCTTCTACTATTATAAATCATTAGATACCTTCAAGCCTGTCAGAAACAGGCCATTTATGTAACAACACTTCAATTCCTTCTGGAACAACTAATTAAATGTCCCTTTTACATACTTGCCTTGTCCCGCCTGTAACTATTAGGACACATCACGTGTTTTCACTCAGTGTGAGAGCACTGGAGCTAGCTTCCTGGAATTCCATCAGGATAAAAATAAAGTTGTTCTTAATATGTGACACATCATTCAGTATTGCTTGTTCCAGACACTCTGGGAGAGGAAAATAATGCACGCTTTGTCACTTGGGGCTATGTTGTGCCATGTGGGACTATTTTAGAACTCAGTGCTTTTGATGGGGACTGCAGCTAATCCTGTTCTCAGGTATGAGTACCAAAAAGAGCATGACTAATATGCAAATCATATACAAAACCTGTGAGCTGGTTTGTACAGAAAATGAGGGTCTTTGCAAGCTTCCTTGCCACGAACAGAGGAAGCTGTTTTGCTCTGCCATACCTGGGGGCAGCTGGGCAGACAGTGCAAAGTGGAGCTCTCTACCTTTGTGCACAACCTAGGAGATCCAAACAGTCCCATCAGGAAGCACAGACTTGGTCCTGAGCTCAGATCCTGGCCAAGGCAGTACTTCCTGAATGACCGTTGGTGTGGCAGAGCTAAGCTTGTTTTTCAGAAACATCAGGGGAACTCGCTGGGCAACAGATCTTCTCCTGAACAATGAGGTGGCAAAGCTTGATGATGTAGTCTAGCTGGTGGCTAGTAAGAAGTTAGTGATGGAGCTGATGTCTGAAATTAATCTTTAGCATAACAACCAGCAAGAAAGCACAAGCCAGTGATGTGCCCTTGTGGCAAAGAGACTGATGGTATCCTGGCCTGCATTAGACAAAGTATTGCCAGGAGGCTGATAAAGGTGATCCTTCGTTTTTAATCAGTACTGGTAAAGTGGAGTATTGTGTCCAGTTCTGGGCTTCCCACCAGCACAAGAAACGTGGATATATTGGAGAGAAAGAAGAGCTACTAAGGTGGTTAAGGGACTGTAACTTCTCTCCTATGAAGAAAGGTTGAGGGAACTGGGACTGTTTAGCCTGGAGAAGAAAAGGCTCAGAGGACATCTTATTAATGTATATAAATACCTGAAGTGAGGGTGCAAAGAAGACAGCAATAAGCTCTTTTCAGTGGTGCCCAGTGACAGGACCAGAGGCAATAGGTGCAAACTGAAAACCAGGACATTTTGTTTGATCATCAGGAAATAATTTTTCAGTGTAAGGGTGACTAAGCACTGGCACAGGTTTCTCAGAAAGATTGGGGACTTTCTATCCATTGAGATATTCAAAAGCTGTCTGGACATGGTGCTGGACAACTGGCTATAGGCAACCCTGCTTCAGCAGGGAGGTTGGACTAGATGACTTCCAGAGGTCCTTTCTAATCTCAATCCTTCTTTCACAGAATCACAGAATTATTGGGCTGGAATAGACCTCTGAGATCATCAAGTCCAACCTATGACCTAACACCGCAACATCAGCTAAATCATGCCACTAAGTGCAGCATCCAATCTTTTCTTAAACACCTCTCCAAATGGTGACTCCACCACCTCCCTGGCCAGTCCATTTCAGTGTTTTATCACCCTTTCTGTGAGGAAGCGCTTCCTAACATCCAACTTAAACCTCTCCTGAAGCAGCTTCAGGCCATGCCCTCTCATCCTGTCACACGTTGCCTGGGAGAAGAGCCCGGCCCCCACCTGACTACAGCTTCCCTTGAGGTAGTTGTAGAGAGTGACGAGGTCCACCCCGAGTCACCTCTTCTCCAGGCTAAACAACCCCATCTCCCTCAGCCTCTCCTCGTAAGACTTCCCCTCCAGTGCCTTCACGAGTCTGGTCGCTCTCCTCTGGACCCGCTCCAGCACCTCAATGTCCTTCTTGAAGTGAGGGGCCCAGAATTGCACCCAGTGCTCGAGGTGAAGCCTCACCAGTGCTGAGTACAGGGGCAGAATTACATCCCTAGTCCTGCTGGCCACACTATTCCTGATGCAGGCCAAGATGCCGTTGGCCTTCCGTGCCCCCTGGGCACAGCTGGCTCATGTTCAGCCGGCTGCCAACCAGCACTGCCAGGTCCCTCTCTGCCGGGTCACTCTCCAGCCACTCATCCCCCAGTCTGTAGTGATATATGGGGTTGTTGTGGCCAAAGTGTAGGACCCTGAACTTGGCCTTGTTGAATTTCATACCATTGGCCTCAGTGCATTGACCCAGCCTGTCCAGGTCCCTCTGCAGCGTCTTCTTACCCTCTAGGATATCGACTCTACTCCCACTGTTCTTTAATAACAACCATCGAAGTACAGCACTAATGAAGGAAAAAGAGACAGAGTTGCCCAGGTTCCTTACATTGCTATTATGAAATGCAGTAAAAGTAGCTAAGTTTACACATGCCAGGGATGCTATTTAACACAGAGATAAAGGTAGAATCACAGTGAGATTTGCCTGGTAGTATATAGTATCCTCAGTATCCTGCGTTCTTTATTATCTTATTCGTGTCTGTCTCAGTATTCCCTTTAGGACTTCTACCCCTAGGCTCCTTCAACTGCTAAGGGCTATGCACAGCCTCCTCAGGCCCTTTCCAGGCAGTGCCACCACATCTTGCCATGAACTTGCCACTCTCCTTCACTGTCAACAGCAAGAGCTGCAGCCAGCAGGATTCATGGATGTTTGACCTCTCATCCAGTGTGTGTATCAATTCTGCTTCAGGCTCTTTCTCCAGTCTGCCCTGGGACTTCAAAGCCACAGTTTGATGCACTGCATTGATTTTGCCTCCAGAGACTGTAAGAGTATTTGCTTTCTGTGGGAATATTTTTTTTACTGCAGCAGAAAATCAGACATGGCATATATAAACAAGGAACTCTGAAAGAACATCTGGGACAGCAGGCTGCCCAACAGAGACGTATACTAGCCTATTTCCACTCTTTTGCCTCTTGAAACTCATCCCTAGAGCCACAAACAAAGAACAAGAGCATCGATGTTTTTCAAGGAACTCTCATTCTGCATCTCATAGTAATTGCTATGTGCCTTCATCTATAACCTTATTTTGTGCAGAACCTTCATTTGTCCTTAGACATCAAATGCTCCCCAACTTTGAAGAAGTCTGAATACAGATCTGGTCTTTGTAGCTGAAGCACACCTCTAGCATAATGATGAAAATAAAGGAATGTATTGAAGCAGAACACAGACAAACTTCTTCCAGAAATCACTCTAATCAAACAGATGCTTCCAGCATGAGGTCATGTCAAAATGTTCCCCATCATGATGAATACAGTTCTGATGTAAGTTTATGAAAAGACTAACTCTATTAAGCTCATAAAATTACTAGATCCCTACATTGGCTTCTTAAGGCAAGCTTGTGTTGAGACTGATTTGTTCCATAGATATTGTTAGAAAGTAATGCTCTTATATGCTTATTTCTGCCTGATCAGATCCTAAATGGGAAAGCAAATTGTAATGACTTAGATCTGGAAGAGGCAGATCCACAGTGCAATTTTTTTTCTAGTTAAGTACATCAACTATACACTTCACAGTCCAGCAGTTGCCTTAAAAAAATTTAATATACTGCTTGGCAGCTTTAAAAGGAATATATCTGGCATTTGAACATCAAAGATACTGTGAGAATGTTACAGTGGTGGTGTTGTCATCCAGACATTTTAACCATAGGTTAGAAATCCGGTGGTTTAGGCAATGCACAAATATATGACAAGGAAGATGGCGTGGCATAAGTGTCATTAGTATTTTACTCAAAGATACATAGTACAGAAATGCATGATACACCAATATCCTTCTCCAGTTTGATCTATCAGTTTTAACCTTAGTTGCTCAGATTGTGATATTTGGTTGTAAAAGATATGGCGTGTCATTGAGGTATGAGTCTGAAATACATATGGGAATAAAAGCTCAGTAGAAGGGGAAAGGGGATTCTTCTGTGGCTGAATTGCAAGAAATACTCCGTACTACAGGAATTCTTGAAGAAGATCTGATTTTTATCATGACTGTGGCACAGCAGGAGAAGCTATGGGACTAATTATAATGGCAATAACCATGATAACAATAAAATAAGAACAAGGCAGAAAAAGATAAGCCATTCTTGTTCAGCGAATGGGTTCACTTTAATAGAGACTTGTTTAAACTCTTGGGTAATGAGAGGAGGTGATTACTAGTATACTTCAGATGTTTTCTGTCATAATATTTGTTTCTCAATATAAGTTTCTAGCATTATAAGTGAAAAATTACTTTGTGAAAAAATTTATTTCTATAAGCGCATCCATGTCTTTACACTTCTCAGGTCTTCTTGCCAGTACTTGTCCTCCCTCAGCCAGAGAACCAAGAATTATGGATATACATCAAATTTCGTAATGTTTTCTTTCACATGCCTAGTGTTTGGCGCATCCTTATGGGTAAGCAGCAGTCTTGAAAAGCATCTCAAATGAGAAAAGACAATAGTCCAGTGAAAGGTTCATATTGATGTCATGTCCTTTGACATAGGCAATGCCAGATTGTACTGACTAGCAGAACTTCAGGAGAAAATTAGACAGTAAACACCAAGCAACTTCAAGGAAATGAAAATGGTGTCATTACTGATGGGTTATGAGAATATTATGTGACTTTATTTTGTTTATGGTCAAGTGATGCTTTCTTGTAGAAAACAGAGAATACAAAGCAAGATGCGAATACAAGGTGAAGCAGCAAGGGAATTTCAGGGGACAGATGCTGTTCTACTTTTGCTAGTTCATCACATCAGCAGAGGGTTTGTGACCACCTTTGGTGGTGAAAAGTAGATGGAGGAGAGGGATATAAGTTCATTTCTTCTTCCTCCTATTATTTCATATACAAAGTAAAGTCTCCGTCGAAGCTTGAGGCCTTAGGTGGTGACAATAGTGGGTTTGGCTCTATAAATTTTCATGGAATATTTTTATATTTATTAGGTGTAGTTTAATTAGTGATCCTTTAGAATAAGTCGTGTCTGACTGAACAGAGTATAAAATTTCATATTTCTAACACTCCCAAAGATAACCTTGTCCAGAGCCAGGCGAGGCAGGTAGGTGCTGTAATTATGCTTTCAGAAGACAACACTATCATATTTACTCTCATCTTTTACTCATCCTTTGATAGCTTTTTATGACTGTTCTCTGACTTTTGGCCTGAAGCCATTTCCTATCCTACGGGGAACAACAATCAGAGGTAGTAAGAGGAAATTATGACTGGAAGAAAAAAGTCAAATAAAATAGGAAGAAATTCTGGAAGGTAAGAGTGAAGGTTAAAATCAGAAATTTAAAATACAGCCAAACAACAACAAAAAATACTTAAGACATACTGGTTTAAAGATAAAAGCGAAACCTTTGCTTTAAAGATATTCAACAGGTACAGTGAGACAGCGGCAGACAAAGAAGAAAGGGGAAGAACAACAATGGAGAAATTCTGTTACATTGTCACAGGCTTTTCTCGCAGCACATTTTGCGTCCACACTTTAAGGGTGGCTGGTTGCAATTCATAAAATAAATATTAAAAAGTGTGCCCATTTTCGAGTGGAGAGAGCAAGAAAATCTCTCAACCCAAAGTCTCTTAGGACGGCCACAGTATATTTGCTGAAAATATAAAGGGGTATTTGACAAAGATTTTCAAGCACATTTTTTTAATCAAGGGAAACAAATTCATTGAAAATACTTTTTTTCCTTGAAATATTTTTACCAGTTAAAAAGTATGCAATTTCTTGTGAAAACCAGAAAGTACCACCTTCTCTAAGCCAAGCACCCCACATCATGAAGAAGTTCCTGGCTTTCTGCTTATGCCATGCTGCATTGGGTGAGGAGCTTCTTTTGCATTGCATTTTTAATAGCTTCTAGGTTCATCTGATTTTGAACAGGAACTGGTCTGAAATCACAAAAGCTTTAGCAAGACATGAAAAGTGTTTCCTGTCCAGCTCTAACATGAAGACTCTTATATCACCAATAAAATGATCTATAATGGTTAAAATAGCTTCATTAGTTAGGTTTATTATTGTGCAAATTGCAGAAAAGGTATGGGAATCAAACATGCAAAGGTGGCAATTCCATTACCTAACTTTCCAGCATAACATATGTTTTCAATTTAAGCAAATTTTACCATTTCCCACCTGCAAATTGGATGACATACAACAAAAACTGTGTTTTAACAGTTTTAGCATTTTATAGACATTACAACCATGCACCAACCCTTTACCTTAGGAAAAAGTAAGAATTACAAAGAGCTTTCTAAAAAAACACCTAATCATCAGTATCCAGCTGGAAGTAGCATGGTCTACTGCATAGGCTACTAGACTAGACTAAGACACAAAACACATGAACTCTTGTCCTTGAAGAAAGACACTTTGCCCTCTTTGTTTCCATGTCTATAAAATGGGGTAATAATACTTATCTGCTGTGTAATTGAGTACTTGGGAAATAAGAGCT
Source organism: Todus mexicanus (assembly GCA_013389965.1). NCBI lineage: Eukaryota > Metazoa > Chordata > Aves > Coraciiformes > Todidae > Todus > Todus mexicanus. Next base: position 10,628 of record WEIS01014964.1, on the reverse strand, counting down.
GGGTGTTTTCTGCAAAGTGGAGATCACTTGATATTGCTAACAGCATGAGTAATAATAACGTAACTTAGCAAATGCAGCAGAAAATATTTAGGTGAGCTTCACTGAATCAACTTGAAATACCAAGACTGTACAATGTCACTGTAGCAACAACTTCTGATTTTGCGATCCTATTTCCCTTAGATATTTAGTTCAAATAAAGAAGAAAGATAGGTTTGTTCATAGCAAAAATGTTCCAGTATACTGAGACTTTAGTTACAAAACCAGTGACATCTTCAGCCAGAGTCTCCAGATCATGGATGAAATCCCGGCTCCGCTTAAGTCTGTTGGAGTTTTGCCATTGATTTGGTGGGTTACAAATTTCAGAATGGACTTTGAAACAATCAGATTAGAAACAGCTACTTTCCTACTTCCCATATTTCACAGTGAAAGCTGAGAAAGCACATTTTGAGTACTGAAATCATTTAAGCCAGCCTAGAAGGATGCAGTCAGTAAACTTATTACTTTCCTAAAAGATTAACTGTCTGGAAAATGGTACAAAGCTGGACACTTATTATTTTTGCATTAGTTCTCAGAGATCTGAGGTACAGTCCATGGTATGAATCAAAGGTGTGTATGTGCACACTATGCTCAGTGTGGTATCAGTTTTCTGTTTGTCACATGCACACGAACTCTTATACTCATATGCAGCTGTATTGATACAGCAGTTTCATATAGTTTAAATTAGCTGTAAGCTGACAATTGCACAGAAATGAGAAAGGAAACGCATAAAATATATAGAAGTGGTTTCTCAGTTAAAATCTGGAGGATATTCTTTAACAATTTCATTCATGCATCTATCATATATTTTTCTTAGTACTTCAGATCTGAATAATACTTTTGTTGCAATACTATCAATGAAAGAATTTTTTTTTTTCACTTTTTTGTATTCTTTTTCCTATTTTCATTTCTCATAAGACCACTATAAATATTTTTTTGTCCAGAAGTTCAAACCCAGGTACTGCTGGTTATGTGTCCAAAGGACCTTGCTTCTCTTTTTTGCTTTCTCCCAGGGCCACATGGTCAGTGATCTTCCTGTTTTCTCTAGGCTACTTCTCCTTGTGCACTCACATAATCAAAGCAATGTTTATTTCCCATTCAGAAAATCTTCCCTTTTTCTCCTTTAGTCAAAACTTGCCCTGAGAACAGAGATTTGGACAGTAGCACCTACTGTTTCAGCCGTTTTCTTCCAGGGAGGAGCATAATTGCTTCTCCCACCTGAACGACAGAGAGTTTACAAGCTCATCACTGTGGCCCATGACTGTCCAGGGATCAAAAGCACTTCTGTTGCACTTAATCATATTCTTCCGCCCTCTGGCGTATTACTATTTAACCTCATGGATTGAAGTCAGCCTCTATGAACATATTCTTATTCTGACGATAATTAAGAGCTGTATGATCCTACCAAGAGAATATTTTTTGAGAAGCCAGCAACAAGTATATAGAATTACTGCTACTTGAATAAACTTTATCCAGTAAATTAGAAAGACCTCAAAGGATCTAAGAAATTTTGTTTTACACACAGGAAATATACATTCAAGAAAAA
>WEIS01014963.1:21962-33301 GCA_013389965.1 Todus mexicanus | reverse complement strand
ATGATAGGACAAAGGGCAAAGGGTCCAAGCTGGAGCAGAGGAGGCTTTTTAACGTTGAGGGTGCCAGAACACCAGCCCAGGCTGCCCAGAGAGGTTGTGAAATCTCCTTTTCTGGAGACATTCAAAACCCGCCTGGACACGTTCCTGAGTGACCTACTCGAGGTGATCCCGCTCTGGCAGGGGGGTTGAACTACACCATCTTTTGAGGTCCCTTCCAACCCCTGCTATTCTGTGATTCTGTGAACTCAGGAGCAAACTTCCAACTTCAGGGCCCGGCAGTGCCATTAATGAGACATGTTAATCAATGGACAGAGCGGAGCTTTCCAGCCACGTCAGTGCACTGTAATATTTGGATATATGGCTATTTATAGTCCAAGAGACTTTGTTAAGTTTCACTATCCGCATGTAGGCCAGATAATTTGAATTTTTGTGCTGTGGATGGACAGACAGACAGACAGAAGGCAGACAGACATCTCACAGGCTTTGGAGATACAAATTTTCTCCTGATGAGTACAACTCAAATTTGCAAAGGGAAATTTCATCCAAGCCACCACAGTCCATAACACAAAGCAAACATTTATTCAACCAGGGACTCCTCTGTTTTGTCTTTGCTGGGTTTTTAAACGTTTACAGGGAATTTACTTACCAGACAACTCGATTTCTGGGAGTGGGGTGACAAACTTTCAAGGAGATTGATTTCCCACTTTCCAGTCTGTTATTTTTATAGATTTTTTTTATTATTTTTTTTTCCAGGCACTTTTACCACACTCTTCACGGTACCTCTGGACTCGGATGGTTTGATCTGGTACAAATAATCTTTACGTTCCATGGCAAACTGGATTTAAATGACAAGATCTTCTAAATCTGAGAAAGCTACCGTGGAAACCCTGCTTTCATTTGTATGAAAATGGGTTCTTCCTCAATGAACTCATTACGGAAACGAAGGAAACATTCCTTGCTGTGACAGCTGATCCTTACACTGTCATTCAGCTCCAATTATTTTGTCCATTCACACATTTTTTTCAATACCAGTGGGCTGCAGGGTTTTTGAACTTGCAGAACACAAGAAACTGGAAAACCTTTGAAGCCTGTGAGAATCTATGATTCTATGATAAGGACACAAATTGGAAGTGTCTGCCAAGACACCTAGAAGCAAAGATTAAGACCGATCATTTTAAAGGTATTTGAGCATTTTTCGCATGCTGAGATCAGTTCCAGATCGTGGTCTGATATTAAAAGTACACTGTGGCATTACCAGAACCAGTAATTGCTGCTCACCTTTCACCCTCTGCTGCTCATTTCCCCTCCATGCCAAAGTGCTCTTTCCACTCGCTTGTGCCAGGAAAACTCCATGTGACCAGGCGCTGAACCGGATGGAGGAACTTTTCCTGCTTTAAACAAACAAAACAAACATACTAAGCCTTTTTTCAAAAAAATAAAATAATATTTTCTTATTTCCCCCCAGCTTGAATGGCTCCTCCCACCCAGTTCCCAACCACGGGAGCAGTTGTGTCAATGCAGCAGCAAGAGCAAGAGGCCAGGAGACAACAACGTCTTAAACCAATGTTACCACCAAGCAATTTGTAAGAGCAAACCACAGGCTAAATCTCAACTAAAAGCTTTTTGGGTTCAGAGTGAATACCTCGATTAAGATGAATTAAGCAATTCACGGTGTTCAGAGCTGCATTTTCCAACGCAATTTAAATCTTTATTTTCCACACTCATGCCTGTAGCAAAAAATGCCCCGAAGGAAACCAGGTAGGATGACTGTTAACTCCAGGCTTCTGCAGAAGAGGTTTTTCATGTGTATTTTGTTTCATACAAAAGCGTATCTCCGCACTGTAGTCTCTGCCACCGTGACTCCACCAGAGCGCAGACACCAGAACTACCTTAAAATTCACTAGTGTAGGTCCTGATAACCATCTAGTCTCAAGAGCACAGGCTCAGCATGGACTAATTTGTCCTGACAAGATTATTTGCAAATTAGGTGAGGAGGTCAGGCAGCTGCCCCAGAACCACATAAAAATGTAGTAAACATTGGCTCCAAATTTATACCCCACCTACTTTTTACATGTTTTTCACAGGGCATTCACTTCATCTGCCCCCTCAGTGCCAAGTTTCACCCACTCTTAGGCCAAGTTTCAGCCAAGAATATGTTCAAAAGCCTTGCTCAGGCTGAGACTGCAGGTGGCTACTCACCTAAGTCAGGTGTCATTCAGCTGAAGGGTATGAAATGGATTCTCAGTCGGGAAGACTCAAGTGTGGTGATGGTTAATGCCACGTAGAAACCGGATCACTGGAATGGAACACATGTAAAACCATGGATGACTGGAGCAGGTTTTTGTTGAAGTAACAAAACCAGGGTTTCTAGATCGCTATACATCATATCTCTATGCTAGATGTGAGAGCCTGTCCATCTGGAGGGCTAAGCTAGTCAGATGGTGTTACTGTGACAACAGTTTTGGATCACCATCAGAACATCCTCCTCCATTATGCTTTGCAAGGGCTCTGTGTCTATTTTGTCCTGCGGAGGCAGGAGCTGCCTGTCAGTGAAACGAGACGAGTACTGAGGGATTTCCCACACACGACGATTCAAAACCCATGGACTCACATGAACCCATTCCAGATATCTCAACAGTTTGTACTGACATGTGGCACAAGCACGCCTGAATGACAGAGGGAGCTGGAAGAGGGTTCACACTTGTCTTTAATTCTCAGCTTTGTAATCTACTTGGAAAATCCATTTCTGGAATTTATGCCCTGCTCTGTGTTTTTGGAATCTAGGAAGTGCCAACAACAGCCCTGTGAAAAAAAACAAGGCACACAGATAACATTCTCTTAATCTTGCATGTACATAGAACCTATGTGTGACCACTAACGCTCTGGAGATCCTCTGGATCCACCCCCCTGCTCCAGCAGGGTCACCCCGAGCAGGGGGCCCAGCATCGCAGTGTCCAGAGACAGCTGGAATCTCTGCACACAAGGAGACTCCACGACCTCTCTGGGCAGCCTGGCCCAGGCTCCAACACCCTCCCCCCAAACAAGTTGCTCCTCCTGCTCAACTGCAACCTCCTGCCTTCCAGTTGGTGCCCGCTGCCCCTTGTCCTGGCGCTGGGCACCCCTGAGCAGAGTCTGGCCCCAGCCTCTTGCCCCCCGCGGGCCCTTGAGCTCTTGCTCAGCATTGCTCAGCTCCCCTCTCAGGCTGCTCTTCTCCAGCTCCACAGCCCTTTATTGGACTCCAAAGCTGAATAGGTTCTGTTCTTTTGTGTGCATTTTCTCTTCACTGACCTGCATTTTTGACCTTCTACTTCCCCAAACATGCCATTGCTTCTCCAGCTGAGATCTACCTGCCTTCCCAAACCACTTCTTTCCTGTACCTCCAAAGCTGTTGAACAAGCTTTTGCCCTTTTACAAAGCAAGGTCTTGCTCACTCAGATCTCAAAAATTCTGTCTTTCCCTATGCCTTGGGTCTAACTCTGACCCAGGTAGGTAAGAAATCTTTACAGTCAATAATAAGAAATAGCAATTTCCAAGGCGTAATTCAGATTATCCTGAACTGAATCATTAAATTGGAATATGGTGACTAAATCATGTAAACATCTACAGTGTAAACACCTAAACTCACGTCTTCTGTCTTTGTTAGGACTCCTCTTGTCTGCAAGAGAACATCACACACTCCGATTTGTTCCTTGTCATTCTGGGTGCTTTAAAAAGAGGGAATACTGTCCTCCTATTATCCTTAGTTTCAATAGCACTGTCTTCTGACATTCCTCCTTTTCCTCGCCCTTTTGAATGGTCTTGTTTTTCACCAGTCAAATCAGTCGGTATCTCACAAATCTATTACACAGTAGTCCTACTACCGAGCACAGTCCTCTTGTCCCAGAAGAAAAAGTTTCTAACACTGCCCTGCCCTGTCCAGAAGCCCCTTTGTGAAACCCCACCAGAGATGTTCTCAGATGTCTGTAGTTAATTAGACTTAAATGGTAAGTATCAGTGTCTGTACAGAACAGAGGTTTTAGGGGCCCCCAAAATTAATTCAACTTTTTGGCACACACGTGACCTCCCAGCACCAAAACATAATCATGTGCACAAATCAGAAATTAACTTGGCCAGCTACTAAACCAAAGCTGTGGGAAAAGCTTCTAGGGACAGTCCCTCAGGCAGGCAGAAGCCACTTAGGACAAGGTTATTTGTAACCCTTCGAATAACTCAAAAACCTCTCTAGGTAAAGGGCCGAGTTGGTTTCTGTCTGAGCAAATCTGACATATATAGAGGTAGCCCCATCAGAAGGTGACATAACCCAGATGCCAGGGTGACTTGACACTGACTTTACAGCACTCCAGAGAGAGGAAGCAACTTCCCCTTGATCAGGCAACACCCAGGACCTCTCCTGCATCACCGAACACTCAGAAATGCTCCATCCCGAGTACCTCCCCCTAGACAAAATGAAATGTTGTCCCCTATGCATCATTCATCAAAGTCAGGCCCCGTAATTAATAGCACCATTTGTTCAGGGGATTTCAACAGGTACTGAAATCCAAAGCATCAAAGCATGGGCAGTCTCACCCTGGTCTGGCAGATATAAATATGCCAGGAAGACCTTCACAGACACGTGACCCAGGAATCACGGTCCCTCTAAAAAAGGGTTTTCAAGGTCTTTCAAAGTAGTGAGATGCTGCAAACGAGGTTTTCAGCTCCAGCACAGATGATATAAAGAAAGCAGTGTTATATGAGAGGATCACATGTTGAGTTGTTTGCTGGAATTGCTGGATTTTGAGCTCGAATTGTCCTCATGAAAACAAGAACAGCCACAATTACTACAAATACCAAAGCTCCAAACACACAACAACTGCAGAGTAGCCAGGTATAATGGAGGCTTGGTCGTACTGCCTTTCCCTTTGGCAACACCTCCCATCACAGCAGCAGAAACAAGGCAGAGGTGGTTGTGAAGAGGTTGTTGTCCAGATCAGAGGTTCAGTCCAGACCTTACCATGCCAGCAACACAGAACTTAGCTGGACACCCTTTCTCCTAGCACAGGGTATGGCTCAGCCCAGCACAAGATCTCAGGCTCCTTCTTAAAACTCCTCAGCTTCTCTGGAACAATTTTTTGGGGCCTGTGGTTTTTCAGCAAAGTGGAATTTAAAGAACAAAACCTTGCTTCATTACATCATGGCTCCAGTAATGTCTAGGAACATTTCACATTTGATAAAATCTCCCCAGATTACCTTCTGAAAGCCTTGCGGTCAAGTTACATGGCTGGAAACACAAGAATGATGTAAGTAACCACTGAATAGCTCATAGATCAGTTCTCTCATGATGCTAGTAGAGAAACTTGGGAGAGGCATCGCTCCTCCTTCAAGGGAAGGTGGCAATTAGCTGAAGTCAAGGAATTGCTGTGTCTATGGAGAGATAAGAAGAATGGCCTGGAGTTAGCACATGCTTAGTCTCACTTTGTAGAAATTCTGGCTCCAAGGTTGCCTGCAATGTCTACTCTCTGCGTGAATATTGCCTCTTCTTACCTATCCCTTTGTGTCCCACTTTCCTCTGCATATATTGTCCCAGCTCCTACCTGTGTGGTTTGGAAACTCATTGGGGAAAGAAGGTAAGAAAGCCACATTTCGCTGAGTTTTTACCATGTAAGATTGTGCTCTCAGTCCTGGTTCTTTAAATAGAGGTGAACCTTCCTTGAAGTGAGGATCGATGCTTGTGCCTATCAATATCTACAGGGTAGGGGGCAAGAGGCTGGGGCCGGACTCTGCTCAGCGGTGCCCAGCACCAGGACAAGGGGCACCGGGCACCAAGTGGAACCCAGGAGGTTGCAGCGGCGCAGGAGGAGCAACTTGTTTGGGGTGAGGGCGTTGGAGCCTGGCCCAGGCTGCCCAGAGAGGTTGTGGAGTCTCCTTGTGTGGAGAGATTCTAACCATCCCTGGACACTGCGATGCTGGGCCCCCAGCTCGGGGTGACCCTGCTGGACCAGGGTGGGTTGGCCCAGATGATCTCCAGAGGCCCTTTCCAAACCCACCCTGCTGAAATTCACATCTGAAGCATGGCTACACGGATGTTAGAGCGTATGGTCAGAGGACATCCCTTCCGGCCTGAAGGGTTTACAAATCTCATCTCCATTAAACCCAGATAAAAACGGTAAAGCACAGGAAGATGAAAAATGCCAAGCTACAAGAGGAGAACCTGAGGTAAACTTTTCCAAGAAACAATTACTTTAAAGGGAATCTCTGTTTCATCCTTGTACACTCTGCCTTCAGGAGATAAACACTTAATTGCACAACCTATTATTAAGGGGATAAGCCCTGTGCTTTGGTGGACTACTGTCCTTTGCCTTCCAGAGACACAGCATGAGCCTCACCTCTTCATGGAAAGCTGTGTAAGCACAATATATGTATTTAATGATGCAAGGACGGGAAGGAGGCAGCCTTAAAATTCTGACCTCAGGTGGCCTGTCCCATGTCACTCAACTCGAAGGCAAATTGAGATACAACAACCAAGAATTCTGATTCCTAGACTGCTCTTACAACTCCTAGCTCATGCTGCTTCTCATCAGAGCTGTGTCACCACGAGATTTCTGTTCAGCGGAGAAAACAGAAGTGACAGCAGCTCTTTGCTGTGATTGGCCCCTAAGCTTCCCTTGTCACACCATAATTAGCTGGATTGCTTTATTGCAATTGGGGCATTTCATTCGCAAGCGCGTTTCGATGGCTAATTCCAAGATCAGTCTCAAAGCAGAGAATCCTACAGCAGGACAGCCCCTAAGAATGAGATGCTTCTCCTCACTAGGTGGCTTGCTTTCCATTACAGACTTAACCGAAGTCCTTATTTTTGCCTTAAAGATTCAAAGGAGCTGGAGATTTTGTTTTAAAGACAAGAGTAAAGGACAGTATCTGCCCCAAAGAGCTGACTGCCTAAAACAGGCAACAGGTAAGAAAAATACTAACAATACTAACACTAGCTCCTCCTCCTTAGAAGTCAGGCATTGAACTACGAGGAGATGAAATGACTTGCCTAGTACCATTTCAGCTGAATCACAACTCACAGCTCTGGGAAATGACTCAACCAGAAGACCACCCTTCCTCTTGAACAAGTAGCCGGAGGTCTGAATGTGAGTAGCCTGGCAAAGGAAGGATTATCTGGTTCACAGAGCTGAAGATTTCTGAATAGCCTGAGGCTTTGCCACAAACTACCTCCCCTCCATGCCCTGGCACAGGGTCTTTGTCAAAAGCAGCTGAAGATAGATGCTCAAACCCGGTATTGTTCCTGGTGGCCCATCTGCAAGCTCCGGCACTAACTTCCTGGTAGGTGCCTCCCTTTCAAACTGGAATCCAATTTACAAAGCCTTTAATTTTCAACTTTCTCATCACTGACTTAATAAAAGTAAATGACAGGTAATGGTCCCAGAAGCCAGGAACTATTAGATCTTTCTCAACACTAATAAGGGCTGATCAGATGCTTGTGTGCTCCTTTTCCAGCTCCTGAAAGCCCAGCTCCCCAAGGATTCTGCAACGGGGGGGAGAAACAGGAAACCAACCCTCTCGTAGGCAAAGGGAGAAGGGAGAGAAAAGCAAAAAACATGAAAAGAAGGAAAAAAAATCCATGTCGATGCGAGCACTTAAAACTAAAAATGGGTAGCAGGATCACTGCGGCTAACGCCTGCCCTCTTCTCGGAGTTCATTTGGGGCCCACGTGCTCGCTCCATTTCCCCAACAGGGCACTGGGGGCTCTCGGAGGCGCTACAGGCATCGCAGCTACACAGAGGCATGGAGCAAACCGGCTCTGATTTCTGCCCAAAGGCATCAGTGTCATACCGGTCGGGATGTCAGCTCGGGAGAATGTCACGGCAGCAGTCACGGTGTGCTGTCACAAAGAGAAATAGATATCATTTCAAACACACAGCTCCGGAGAGAGGAGGGAGAGGCAGAGAAGAGAATCCCATAATGCACTTTTTTGGAGGGGGGAGAGAGAGAGGAACAAGGAGGCTTAACTCTGCTTTGGCCATGCTACAGGAGGCAGAAGTAGAGGCTGCTCCAGCTCTTTACAGATGGGCAGGGAGAGGGGCAGGTGGATACTCCACAAAGGACTTGATTCTCATCTCTTTTATACTCTTTTGGTTAGGACAAGAGTATCTGGAATCAGCTTCCTAAGACCATTTCCTGATTTAAGGAATTTCTTGGCCAGCACCAAGCTTTAGTCTTCCCCTCTAGCACAAAGGAGAATGATAGTGGTGTGGTCGCAATGAACAGGGCTCTCGTGGTTTTCTGTCCTCAGCTTACACCTCCACATTTTAGTGATAAAGGAGGTTTAAAGCCCAACCTCATTCCTACTCCAATTATCTCAGTAGAAACCAGGTCTTACAGTCTACACATCCTCGGTCTACATATATCTCATTACACCTTCCAGAGAACCCTCCCTGTCACACTCATGTCCTTCCCCCTGTACAGAAAACCAGCAATGTTACTGAGGCATCGTCTGGAGACCATCTACCTCCTATCCAGGTGACAGAAAGCAGCTGTGGCACAGTCAGATCTGTAATACACAGCATCAGACTCTCCTCCTCCACCACAAGTCAGCTGAGGCAGCTCCTCCCTCTTTCCTCTTTTTGTCAATATTGTTTAACTTTTGCTTTTGTTTCACTGCTGTTCGGGGTGGTATTAGACCTGCTGCTACTTCTCCTTCCCAGACCACATTTCCTTCATGCTGATTTTCTATCCTTCCATGGTTGCAAGGGCATTTGCCATCCAGCGCACCCAGATGGAGGGGAAAAAGAGAGTCTTCATCTCAGCCTCTTTCCTGTGTCTAGAAGAAGAACTAAAAAAAGCAAGGTATGCATTGGAAAAGCAAGGAGTGAAAGCTAATCTCCCCATTTACATCAGCACCCCTCAGATCAGCTGGTATCACCACCCAGCAAGGAAAACAAGGTCCACAAGAATACAGGACACAGCTAGTGACAGTCCCTGAAAGGAACTTCAGATCTTTTGGGTAGGACAGAAGAAGAAACGAGCACATGAGGCACTTGGGGTTTAACACAAATCAGGGTTAAGGGTTAGACCTGATATTCTCTTCTATTCTCTTCAGGTTTTGTGGTCCTAGCTGGTTGTGAACCTTGAGCATTAATGGCAGCTGCCATTCGTACCAGTTTGAGCAGATTAAATTTCATGAGATACCTACCAAGAGTCCTGGCCACAACAACCAGTGACAGTATCACAACATTCCCAGTATCTTCATCTAGGTTTAGGTAACACTTTTCAAATAACACAGAAATGCCATCCAAGAACATGTGTATTTTAACAAAAGGAAAGAGTATTGAGGTAATCTTTGAGAGAAACACGACATTTCCAAGAGCTGATTATTCCTCATTTCCCGTAAATCATTCGCTTTCTGCCCATGTGCACAAAGGGAACAATACCAAGGAGTCTCAGGCTTCATCTTCGAAGGCATTCTAGTGAAAGGCTTGGAGACAACACAGCAAGCTGATCTTATTACCCCCACCACTGATGTCTGCGCAGCATTTTTGATACACAAAGTCTGTATCACAGAAAGCCCTGGAGCCTGTTGCAATATAATTAATGTGATAGGAAATCTTGTCCTGGAGCACAGCCAGGATTTTCATCACACTCAAGCCTCACTCAGTAACCACTGGACTTTCCATTCCTCCCTCAGCCACCCACCTTATTTGTCTTTGCTTCCCAGTTCCTCTGAAGCACCTTTTAAACCCTATTGACATGATTCTTAGCTCTAGTAGCATGCAGGATCTATGAAGGACTCTCTGTCTGGAGCACATTCCTCGCCTGCTGGCTCGTCTCTAGCCTAAATCAAGCCTCTCTTATCCTTGTGTATGACACAAGCTCATATAGCCTTGAAACCTCTCGCTTCTCTATTCCCTGAAGACATTTTTATACTTAAAGAGGTTCCTCCTTCTTCACCCCCATCCTTTTCCTCCCAAGTTTGGCTTTCCACATAAAATTCTTCCAGCTTTTCTGATCAGTGAGCAATCTCCCAAGACCGCACGTTATTCTGGTTACTCCGAACTCTGGATCTCTCTCTGATAATAAGGTGCATACACCATATATTACAGCTGCAGAAAGAAGGGGGATTTATACATATGGCCTCTTCTAAGTGTAATACACAGGGCCTGGATCCTCTCCCAACATCTGCTCGTAGTCTGGACAAAGGGAGTGAAAGATGTTACAAGGTTTGTAGCTTGTGTAAGAAAGATCTCATGAAGAATTGCAATAGCATAGTCCTAATCCATGGGAAATGAGTATGGACAGCCTCTTGGAACGAGGTGGAGCCTGGACAGGGATGCTTCATCTTGCAACATCAGCTTTTGCACTGTGCACTCTACTAGTAAATAGCAAATAGCGTTTGTATGGCTTCTTACAACACCACCATGATGGACAGAGGAAAATGCCTAGTGGGAGGTATCCCTGCACATGGCACAGGGGTTAGAACCAGAAGATCTTGAAGGTCCCTTCTAACCCAAACCATTCTGTGATTCTCTGAAAATATCCTGTGGGAATCCTGAGTATCAGCCCTAATGCATCTCACGTGGGGTGCCCAAAAGCCAAGGTTACTCTAAATCTGTAACTGAAAGTTTGGATAACTCTTTAATTCTGTTGAAACTTTATATGTCTTTTGCATCCCCAGATATACCCTCTTTGTCCAGCCCATAGTTTTGTCTTCCTGGGAGTTCAATGCTTCAGACACTCTCCCAGGATTTCAGCTTGTTGGAGCAGTATGTGGCTGAACCTGCATGAAGAACCCAAGCAACAAACTCACAAATAGTAAGTCTGAGTTGTCTTGTGGTGCACTGAAGTTCCTGGGTGGGAAATCAGAAGCAGAAAACCTGCAATACGCCTATTCAGGAGCAAAACCAAGCACAGTGGGACTTGTTTCGTACGTACTCTTGATCTTCAAAACAACCACTACTCAGCCAACTTTCAGGCAAGGTATTTCATCTGTCATAGAAAATTACAGCCAAAAAGGCTGTTTCTGTCTTAAATGGAGAAGAGCTGAGTTGCTGTCTTGATTCTGCCATCACCTCTTTTTCAGACTCAGGGCAAAGTCTTCAATTTTCAAGCCTCAGTTGCCCATCTGGAAAGAGGACACAGCAGCTACAAGTCTTTTTCTCCTCCTCTAACCATTCCCTGTCTTGTTTATTCAAGTATTTCACAGAACAAAATACCTAAGACATGTGCGATGATTTCATCCGGGATTTTGCAGGAGTAGTAAATAATAAATAATAAAAGAGGAGCTTTTAGCCCCAACAAATCAAGAACACAAGATGAGATGTTGTAAATTGGATGAATATAGAATGCTCTTCACTCCTGTG
>WEIS01014963.1:0-21492 GCA_013389965.1 Todus mexicanus | reverse complement strand
GGTGCACTATTCAAGGGAAGGCCGAAGGCCTGGATTGCTTCCTAACTGCTATCTGCCCAGTCACATACATGACAGACACTTCTCCTTTTCATTGCTTGTTGTCTTTTCAAACCGCACAACAGCGTCATTGTTCAGATGGCAACTTCACAGCGAAAGGCGATCATCACATCCCTCAGCTGGAATTGGCTGCAGTTCAGATTTCAAAGCCCAGAGCAAGGTTTTTTTCACTGCAGCTTTTCTTCTGGGAGCATGCTGACAAGCCGAATGGCTTACCCTCCAATGTGCCAGGCCGTAATAAAATCACCAGTCACCCAGGATCTTCTCCAGACCAGACAAAGGTACTGCAAGGGCAGGCAAAACAGATGCCCTGCAAATACCAGAAATCATGTGGTGTTTACTAGGACTCTCAGCCTTGTTCCTGCCACTCAGCTGGACCAGCTCCAGGCGTTCAGGGTTCACACTGGACCGACTCCAGATTAAATGACAATGTAATAATTTATGTGCATCTCTGTGCTTTGGTTTTAAAACCTACAATTAAAAGGATCCAGGGACACGGTAATTTCTTTGCTGAATGAGACCTGTGGGTCCGTTAACGCAGGATCCCATTCATTACGCTGGTGGGTGGAAAGTTGACAACATAGTTCTCTCCACTCTGGTACTTGGGAAATTGCTGCTTTAAGAAGGATGACAAAGGAAATGTGAACAGTCAGGAGTAAAGAAAAAGAACACCTTGCCGAGAGAAACGGGGAGCTCCTGCAATGCTACTATTAGAGTATTTGTAAACTATACACAGCTCAGCCTGTGTGTGTAACAGCACTGCTGGGATGAGGAAAAGAAGGGAAGTTCCACTTGGTAACATAACTTCATGCTTTCAATAATTACTTATGCTCTGCTTTGGGAAAGAAGCCCCCAAATCTCAATATTCTCTCCACAATTTCATTCTGGACCTGCTGAAATACATTGGAAATGTCTTATACACAACTAAACACTACTAGAAAAAGAAGCAAAAAGCCATCTGGAAAGAAAAAGAAACAAAATAAAACCTATGGCTTAACTCAGGCTCTTCTCTTTATGAGTCTTCTGAAGACAAAAAGAGCCAAATCATAGTGAGTTTCTCAACCATCTCTAGATGATCTTTAAGTTCCCTTCCAACTCAAACCATTCTATGATTCTCTGATCTCAGTTTTGCCAAAATTACATTTTCCAATAGGAACCAGGCTGTCAAATTATTTCTGACCAATAGTTCCTAGAGAGCTCCTACGTGAGCTGTGATAATTAGAACAAGATTTTTAAAAAACTGAGTTGCTGTGAGGAAATCGAATGCTCAGACATGGACTATAAGGCCAGGTGACTCTACTCCTCTCTTTTCACCTTCAGCTTTCAAGATGCTGGCTGAAGACAATTACTATTTTATTATCAGCCAAAATACTGAGTTTATTACAGAGGAAATCTGTGTACCAGACAGCATCTGCCACGAAATTCACTCTTATTCCACCCTGTTTAGCTGTTTTCTCTTAAAAAGTCATTAGACTGAAAGTAAATGTTTCCTTAGTTCATGAGCACAGAGATGACAATATGTAATGGGTATTTATCTTATCAAGATGTCATTTAAACTCTGACCACCTTTAAATGTCACCAGAAATTATTCTTACCAGCTCAGGAGAATCCTTTTTTGAGAAGATGTTATGCGCTAACAGCTTCTGCTACATGAAGAACATTGTGCAGAGGTACTTTCTCAAGGCATCATGATAACTCAGCTGCTAGTGCCAACCAGTTTGAGGAACCTGAGAAGGGAATGAACGAACAAGTAAGTGTTGCTGCTAGATGGTGAGCTCAGGGAGAGTCTCAAAAGCGCTGCTGTGCAGCTGTCCTGCCTTTAGCAGGAGCTTCCCCACAAAATGCTTCTTCCACAGCTATTTCCTACCAGTGGGAAGCTACTCTCGGTCCACAGCAGCAACGAATCGCTTCCCTCCTCCTGTCTCTGCACAAGCTCAGCTTCTTGGCCAGCAAGCAGAGATGTGAGGCTATCTTCTGTCTCTCTTCACCCTTTTCCCACTCAGAAGCTCTTTATGAGCATTCCCACCTGCTCCTCCACACTCAGATACAAGGTTGAGATAATATGGGTAGGAGTGTAGCTGTTACTTCAACTCCCCAGACTAGGTGCTTCGCTCGACTCAGGCTGCTTGGTCCTGGAGTACAGGGAGATATTAGCACGTCTAATTCCCACCTCCCCCAGTAACATTGATTTGTCATTTTTCTCAGGCCTTTCAATCCCCTTCAGACATTCAGCTTCGGTCTCATTCATAATTAGGCTGAGATGCTGCCTGCTCTTTACCTGAGTCAGCTCAGCCAGCCCATCCCGATGAATGACCTCAGCCCAGTGAGGCCAACTGAACGACGTGTTCCTCTGCCAGCTGGAATTGGCTTTCAGACGTGACCCAAGGTTAGCAAGGTCCTTATCTCCACACTTCAAAGCGCCTCCTCCCATTTGACAACTTGGTGTCTCCCCCCAGATGATGTGAAAATCTCACTCTCAAGAGTTTTAAGCCTTTTGATCTTCATAAAAGACAAGTCATGGAACATCTTATACTGTATGGCTTGAGGAATGCCATAAACCCTGAGCCATTGCCACATCGGGCCTCAGTACCTCTCATCTCATGGTATTTATGAGCTCATATTTTCTTTGAAGGGACACAATCTACTTGAAAATCTTGTATTAAAATCACGAATGTCATTACCCGTGCCTGTGATCTACGTTAGTAAAAGAGGAATAAAATCCACAATCCACCCATTTTTCTCCCATCAGTCCAACTGTTGTCACTTGGTCCTCTCCAGTCACGCCAGTCGATGAGGGAATTCCCCCCAGTTTCACTCTCTGGGCAATGCTGTACATGCCAGTACCACAAACATTCTATTGCCAACCTTGCGGGGGAGTATTTTGATCTAAATAAAGATAGTGCCTAACCTTGAAAATAAACACATGAATCCATTTCTTTTTGTAATATTTTGTGAGGCTGTTAAAAACGCAGGACGTAAGCTCCTTCATGACCTAGGAGACTCAGATTAAGAAAATTCTGCTATTTAAGGAACTCAGAAGATCAAAAGCAGAACGAGAAAGATTTATTTCTACACACTATTACCGCATCTTCTTTTATCTGTCGGTGTGTCAGTATTTCTGAAGGCACTTTTCATCACCTTGTTATCTTTAAGCCTGATCTCCATCCATAGCACTGAACACCATTGAGCTGCCGAGGGCCCGCTCAACTTCATTGGTGATGTTATGAGCTAGGAGAGCTCATCAGACCTACACTGATTTCCTCCTTGCCAGGTCTGGCCACAGCATCACGCCTACTGTCAGTAGTTATCACCAAACAGATCTTCCTGTATTTTCTAAAGTAAGTCAAGACATAGAGAAAGAGGGAACATATCCCAAACTCACAACATTCCCAAGTTGAAGAATTCACATGGTGCACGGAAGGCATGTGTCACAGATAGAAAATTGGGCTTACAAAGATCTCAAACAAGAGATGGGTCTGTCACCAAGGTAGTATTTTCCACTAACTCTAGAAGAACTAAAAAAATACACTCTTTTTCTTTCCCAGCCTTGTTATTGGTGTATTCCAGCACAGACAGAGTAAAGACAAAAATAGTTTATGTAGCTCTGTTTTGAGATGTGGGAAAGGAAGCAAATATCCCTCCTTTCCTGGACCTGCCACTCATGTAAGATGAGCAGTTACTCCAGCATTGCTCTGGTCTGTTAGAAGAGGAAGATTAGGGAGATCAGTGTTGGTCTCTTATCCCTAGAAACTAATGACAGGACAAGAAGAAATGGCCACAAGTTGTGGCAGGGGAAGTTCAGATTGGATATTAGGAGAAATTTCTTTATTGACTGAGTAGTTAAACATTGGAACGGGCTGCCCAGGGAGGTGGTGGAGTCACCATCCCTGGAGGTGTTCAAAAAATGAGTAGATGTGGCACTCTGGGACATGGTCTAGTGGCCATGGAGGTGCTGGGTAGGAACTTGAACTTGATGATCTTAGACATCTTTTCCAACCTTAGTGATTGTATGATTCTATGCCTCCTTCCCCCCCTAAAGAAGAAGAGTGACCCATGAAAACTCACAACATTTCTCCTATTTAAGTCAAGCACAACATAGATCTTCCTTTTACAAACTATGTCATGGAGCGAGTTCCTTCCTTCCCTCTTGATCAGTCCTTGCACAGCGACAGAAGAGTTGATCTAGTTTACAGTGATGCTTCACATTTCATGGGGTACTCCAGATCTCTCATCCACAGAAGTGACAACAAGCAAGTACATTCCAAGTCATGGGGGGAGAGAGGACGAATGTAAAAAGAACCCATTGGAATGATTTCACATTTCAAAGTAAGGGAGAAATGTTTCCAGTATCATTAAATTTCTCATTTGTCTGGTGCATTTGTCCACATCGTATCACATCAGAAAAAAAGAGCAACAACAATAAATCAACGCAGGAACAAATAGGAGACTAAGATGGAAAGATTGGCAAAAATTAACACTAGCTAAGAATGAAGACTGCAAAAGATGTCGAGTTTGACAGCTTCCTTTTCTTCGCCTTTGAAAGGGAGGTTAAGGCAAGACGTGAAATTTTATACACAGTGTAAAGACAGACAGGGAAGGGAAATAAAAAAAAAAATCAAAGAAAGAAAAAAGAAACCAACACAGGGCCTATGGGATGACGATGGAAAAACCCATAAAAAAGGTATTGCCCCCGAGTTGTCAGAGACATGAAGGCACCTGGTACAACCTTCATCGATAGCGGCTCAGATCCGTATCATTAGGAGACAGCTCCCCAGGTCTGAGGCCTAATTTATGCTTTTCAGATTGCCAGCTGGGGTATAATTCACTGGGCAGCGAGGCTGAGGTCAATATACGTTTAAGTAAAAAGGTTTTTCGTAAGCCGGTGGGGTCAATCAGGAAAAGCTGTCATTATTGGATGGGAGGGAAGATGGGGAGAATGGCTGGGCAGACAGGG
This sequence comes from Todus mexicanus, assembly GCA_013389965.1. NCBI lineage: Eukaryota > Metazoa > Chordata > Aves > Coraciiformes > Todidae > Todus > Todus mexicanus. Next base: position 16,481 of record WEIS01014963.1, on the reverse strand, counting down.
GGAGGAGAAGTGACCAAGCAGTCAATTCCCGTTAAGTAACTAAGACCATTTTATTGCTAAACAGCAGTCTAGCAACAAAGCACATCCTGGAGCACGAGAGCCAAAGGATCTCATACTGTACAAAGTTTCTTGTCCCATCTTTCCTACTATCCTCTAACCAACCTCCTCCTAGATTCATCCAGCACCCACATTCAAATCCTTTCAAGGACAGAAGATACACAACTGAAAAGATGATTAAAAACCCTGAAGTGTTACACCTACCTGGCGGCTGCCAAGATGTTGTTTACTGTAAGATAAAAATCTTCTACTTACTGGACATCTCTATCTTTGTATTTAAGCTGTAAGATTCTTTGTGGACTGTTCTAGGGAAAAAATCATGGCATCTAAACCACCTGAGATAGACTTGCTTGTGTCCACTCCTCAAAGGAGAACTCCTTCAGATGTAGACAGGGTTAATGAAGTGTTCCCTAGCCAGGTATGAAACCCACAATATGTGTTTATAACCCGAGCCAGGCCTATATATAAAACAACTTGTCTCTGTGATCAGTCTCCGTTTCCTCAGAAAACCGGCTCTAGCAGCTCATGTTCAAGATGCCGAGATGAGATGTTGGTCCTTAAAGCCAGACTTAGGAGACTGAACTGGAGTATCTCCTCTTCTGCACATTCCCAAACCAGCTGAACCCTTTGCTTATCCTGGAAAAATTCCACAGAAATACGGCATGGAATACACAGGAAAAAGTGTCCTGTTTTAGCAAGGATGGTGGGAAAGGCTGCCGAGGTTGGGTACGTAGCTTCAACAGCTTGTAGGGAAACACAAAATATTGAGAAGAGTTGAGAAACAGAGATAATCCAGCTCAAAGTGTTCACGGCATGACTATAAACAGAGAAAGTAACTCTAGAAATCCATCTTGTGGTAGGCTGCCTACAGACGACAGTGGTAGCTGGAACACAGGCTCCTGGTATGATCTAGCTGGCTGCCTGCACAAAAAATAAAGCCTGGGAAGCTGCTCTCCAGCCAAGCAGGCTTGGAAAGCAGTGTCACTCACCACGACTGCACCAGGGCTGTTCCAGAGCGCCTGGATGTGGCCATTCAGTCCAGCTTGGTTTGGCACGAGAATGTGGCTGCATAAAAAGTGGTCAGAATGAGATCCAAACCCAAGACCATCGCTGCCGCGAGTGAAGATGGCGTGACACAGAAGAGACAGGTCATCTCGGGCAACTAACTGAGGCACGGCATGACAAATTCAAGTTTGCTTTCTAGGTCCAGGCAACAACCGCTGATGGGGCTGGTGCATCCTAAGAAGGCACCAAAGAGGAAGCCCAGGTTTCACCCGCAAGCAGAAATGTGTACTCTGACTTTTCAATTCTAGTGCAAGACCCCACTCTATCTCACTACATAAGCTGGTTCTTGCATATATAGTTTCCAATTTACTTTCCCTCCAGCAGAACGTCCCTATGTTGGCATTAATTTCTTTGCCTCCTGTGGCTGCTTAAACCCATCTCTTTACAGTTCACAACTGACCTATTTTTCTGTACTTTGAGGGTTCTCTGCTGCATGTAGGACTTTGATTTCCTCCAGAACCTCCCCTCACTGCCCACATTCTTTGCGGGTTCTGCAGCTGTTTGCTGAGGCACTTCCATTCCTGTTCCAGGCAGCTGGGTCATTTCTGTAACAAATCAGGGTGGAAGCATCCCTTTTATAAAAACCATTAGGCACAGGAAAGAAAAATACCATAGCACATCCATTTCAGACGTAAGGTCTCCTGAGAAACAGGTATGGGTTGTTGATTCAGGGCTCTGCTTTGAATGACTGCAATGTGAAGGTGCATATGGGGTTAGGAGAATTTGCTTTCAGTGTGGGACTTGGGAACCCAGCTCCTGCACATGACAGAATCATAGAACACCAGCTTGGAAGGGACCTCAAGGATCATCTAGTCCAGCTGTATCTTCCATCTTTGGGCTGGGCACTGCCATTACACAGCATTTAAGCCAGACTTCAAGAACCTCAGCTCTAAGGTGCACAAAGATTCAAGTATTTTCCTCATTATTATTGCAGAGGCCGTAAGTGGCAAAAGCAGCTTATGATTTCTCCTGGTTTCTAACTTGCGGGAAAGCTCGTTATCAGCGGGGCATCCTTGAAACAGCAACCGAGAGCATTAACTTTTAATATTTAATGTATTCCTCAGGCTCTGGGAGAGCAATGTGAGAAATATCCCGTAAAAATCTATTAGTGTTAATAAAATACCACCCAACAGGTTGTCCATTATCAGCAATTAAAGTTTTCAAAGCAGGTCAGATAACTCCCTGGAATGATTTGTGTGGCCTTTACATCCGTTCTTCTCCTTCTTCCATTTTTTTTTCCTTTATTAAACTTTCTCAACTCTTTCTTTTTCTTTCCTCCCCCCCCACTTCCCTCCCTCCCACAGCACCGTCTGAGCCCTAACCAGTGAATTATAGCACTAATGAGGTGTTTATACTCTCTGCCCATCAATCACAGATGTGTGTGAGCAAAAGCGCCAGCTGATAGTCGGGAAGTGCTGCAGCCTCTGCTGCAGCCAAAGGAGTATTAGACTGGAGCTAGATAAATCCCCTCTGCTGCTCTTAGCCTCAGTCAAGGAGCAAATACACTCCATCTGATTTTCTACCCAGCAGGAAAATGGGCGCATCCTTCTAGCTCACGTAGGTAACCACCGTCCCTTTCATTCATCTCACTTTACCCTTCAATCACAGCAACATGTCCCCGGAAAGTGAGGGTCCTAATGACCAAAGGAGCAGCTACTGACAAAAGGTGCCATCCAATAAGGCAATAGCTGCCTCCAAGTCCTCCTACTTCAATGCTTTTTCCATCTTTTCCTTGTTCATACCTGGCTATGAGTTCCCAGAACACAGATCTGCCAATGTGCTGCTGATGGCAACCTGAAGGAGCAACACCAAGACCATAATGAGAAATCAGTTCCTTTAAGACTTGTTTCATTTCATTTTTAAAAAGCCCCTACCAAAGAAAAGCCAGACTTGGATTTTTAATAAAGAACTTAGAAATGCTTTGGCTTTCTCACTGGTAAAGAGTTAATCTTAAAGAGAATGAAAATGAAATCTAAATGAGTAAATATCCATGTTCACGGAGAACTCCAAAAGCTTTACACCTATACAAATGGAGCAATCAAATGAGGTTTCTGTGGTCTCAATATAGCACGAACTGGCAGAGAGTGGGACAAATTCAGATGCAATGCTCACAAAGAACTCCTTAAGGTATGGTTACTACTGTAGCCTCAAAGTTCCTCACAAGAAGACGAAATTGCTCGTGGCTGGTGTCCCTAGAGCAGCCTTGCACAACATAAGCAGCACATCTCCTACGGTACTGGTAAGAAAGGACACTATGAGCAAGGAGAAAGAGCCATGGCTGGAAGGACTAAAATCAATCCTTCCAAAGTGGCTGCTTCTGTCCTGGTTTGAGAGCTGCAGGATCCTTGCCAGCTCAAGTACCCCACGTGCTTGTCGTGTGAAGGGAGCCCAAAGCTGCGTGTGCAATGCTGGCAGCCTCCTGCCTGAGGAGCTGCGGTTTTAACCTTACCTCAGCACATACTAGGGTGGAGCAGGCAGTTTTTCCTCCTCTTGTTGAATGATTAGTATGTAGGGCTTTTATACTACTCTTAAAGAAACTTACGTTTTCACTTGCATGTGGTTGATCTCTGCGGTGCTTTTTGGAGCAGTGTGGTCACGCCCACCCCTTGGCTTTCACAAAAATACCTACCAGCTATCCCATCTTCACCCCATTCCTGCCATATTTAGCTCTTCTCCTCCTCACACGATCCTGTTCTAGCTCTTTCCCTTTACTGGTTCATTCTCCATTCCTGTAAATAGAGCTCCCTCCCCACACCCTCAGGTGTGGACCCCCCAAAGGCAGTTCTCTGCTCTTGCTCTATAGCTGCTCACTCACTGCGATGTTGCCCTTGGGAACAACGGCAGCCTTGGGGTTACCATTTCACTTCACTAGGACAGGAGACTTCTTGTCTTTGCCCCGGTTCATGCCTAGGCCAGAGATTAACTCTTATCAGTCTGTCACCTCTTAGCTTTTTTGTAAGGAAGCTACAGGTCCTTGTGCAGTCAATTCACACGGGCTGACAAAAATCATGTTCTCCTTAATTATTTTTCATGAACTCCTTTTCCAATTATCCACGAATCCTCTCAGCCTGCTGGTAGGAAAACTTGATGCCATTTTCCAGGGAAAATAAAAGCCCAGTAGCCCAACTACTGGGAAAGATCCCCACAGGAACCTGCCACAGCCTCTGTAGAGACATCTCTACTGCAGGTTGGACAGCTTACCTTCTGGCAATATTGATCAGGGGCATCTATCATAGAATACCAGGTTGGAAGGGACCTCATGGATCACCTAGTCCAACCTTTCGAGATAAAAAGATACAGTCTAAATCAGCTGGCCCAGCACCCTGTCAAGCTTAGTCTTAAAACTGTCCAATGTAGGGGAATCCACCACTTCCCTTGGGAGGTTACTCCAATGGTTGATTGTTCTTACAGTGAAAAAAACATCTGCAACATCTCCCTGTGGCCACACTGCTTCTGGCACGCAAGCAAAAGCATGTGAAGGTAGCTTGGGTGCCTCATCCTCCCACTCTGCTGGACAGACATCTGAGTTTCTTGGTAGGGAGGAGGGATGAACAGGGGAGAGGGGGAGACAAACAGACACTGGGTTTTGTGGTAAGCAGCGGGGATGGGGGACTTGGCAGCTCTTCGTAGCACAGCAGGAAGTCTTAAGACTTGGAGCCAGTTGACTAACCTCACTGGTGACCTTCCATCGTAGGCGCCAGTGCTCTCACACAGGGGAAAAAAAACAGAAGGAGAGAAAGAAACAGAAGCTGAGAGTAAATGCTGCAAACAATCACTGCAATGCAGGGATGGACGGCACACCATGCTCCAGTCAGTTGATAATGGTGTCTATAAACATGCGGGGAGCACCAAGACTGCAGACTCTGATGCACCTCATGGATTCAGTTTCTGTTCTTAAGGGTTCCGTTTCTATTTATGCACCAAAACAAGTGGTCGGATTTTTCTCAAGAACTTCACATGCTGAGAAAATGTGGCTTTAAGTGTCCCAAGGGCTTTATGTAAATAACAGGGTAGGTGTGTTGTGCAGTCTCAGCCCTGAATCACTCAGACTGGTGACACGACCAGAGCACACTACAGCTCCCTGACTCACATGCCCAGGATTCCTTCCTACGGAAACCAGAGCGTGGGAGGGGAGAAAACAGAAGTGGTGCAGCAGCCGCATCTCACATCTGGGAAGAGAGGAGACGGTCTTCGACACAAGAGTTAGGAAACACTGAGTATCCCACAGTTTAGCTAAAGCCCCAAGGAGTTGCTGGGTGAGAAGTTTCCCTAAGAACTCAAGTTCTTATAAATCTTGTCCTCTTCTGACATCTGAGGCAACAAGAGGACAGAGAGAACAGGGATGTCCTGCTTCACCATGTCCATGAATGAGGCAATCTCTTTGCATACGTTTCACATCCCCTCTCTGTTGCTAGAATTGAGCACTCAAAATATAATTTGTCACTGAAATATTCTAAGTATCCCGCACACAAAGTATTGTTTACTGTTAAATTTACACAAAGACCTTCACAGATCTCAGCAAACAATTTCCTTCCATCACAGGAACGCAGCCATCTCTACAGAGGAATAAAGTAACTGCTCAACAACACAACAATGTCTAGAGCGGTAAAATACATACGAGCGCTGACGATGCCCATGAATGTTCTGAGACAACGTGTGCAACTACATGTGAGATACAGTCCACAAGCTCAATCTTACTGTCCCCAACTCCCCACCTCGCCTGTTTGCCAGAGCACTCTACCTTGTAGCAGGGGCAGTAGAGAAGAACGTGCCTCCACGCACATCACAGAGCCTGGGAAAGAGGGGGGAGAGCGTGGGCAGCACAGTGGTTTCTGGGTAGGAATTCCATGTTTAGGACAATACTAGAAGTCAGCTGAAAATCATTAAGTTTGGTCACTCGAGTGCTTTTGAAATCCATGCCCCAGACATGAGTCTGAGGCAGCCCTGCTGCAGAATGACTCACATGGTGAGCGTGCAAGGATCATACGTGCAGAAGGACCCATCCAGAAGAACCAGCTGTGTAAGGTGTGAAACAAACAACAAAAAATTCTAATTAAGGACACCCTTAAATATATTATATGTGACCCTGGCATGGTTTCCACATCATTCCTCCTTGCGCTGCAGCCAGGATGGCAAAACATGTACCCTCCAAAGTCAACAAAGGTTTTTTGGACAATGCCCAAGAATCCGCAAGTTGGGTTTACTCCAGCAAAGCTAGGGAGAAATGACCAGATCACAGCCAAAGGTTGTATTGCCACAAGAGTGGAGAAGCCTGGAGCCAGCCTGGGCAAGCTAGAGTGGACGACATCGATTTTATACTGCTACAGCCTCTGTGAGCCCTGCTGAGTTCCCCTCGCCTGTTGGATTATGCGATATATGGAAATAAGAGCCAGGATGGGAGCAGGGTGAAGAGAATGAGGTGGAAATCACACCCCATAATTTTAAGCCTCTACAAGGTAGGGATTCAGTCCAAGCTAATTGTTTAAGTTCATTTTCTATTCAATGGAGAAAGAAACTCCTTGCCAGAATGGAATTTCTCCCATCTTAAATTAGGTGGGATATGTGTTCCTCCTTACTCTGCTCTCTTCACAAGAATGGAAACCTAGATTAACTTTGTCTGGATACTTTGCTTAAGAAGACTAGAATTAGCTGAGATGAGTCCTATCCTAAATGTCCTACCCAGGCAAGTGTGACTCGTGAACAACCAAGGCAGGAGTGCAGCTTCTCTCCCTCGTGCCCTGACATATCATCTTCTGCTTCTGCCACCTTTAGTCACACTGATCATCACCGAACCAACCCCCTGAGAAATCAAAGCGACTCCTGACATGAGGATGCCAGAAAGTGGCAAGGAATAAAACCAGGGATTTTGGGAAGAGAGGGGTGTGAGGTGGTTGGCATCACAGTGACTTCAAACACCTCACGCCAGTTGCGTAAGGTGGGAACAATTTCTCTTTAAACTGCCTGTTTGTCACATTATTTCTAAACTGGATGAATTAGCAGGCCCTGGCATTTCTCCCAGGGCAGCTGAGCTTTCTTCCCAGTTTCCTCTCACCACTCATGGGCACAAGAGCTTGAGCCCATGAATCCTTTCTCTCCTTCGCCTTCTGCTTCCCCGGCACACGCAGCCCAGTGTTGGGAAGAGCTCAGCCATCCTGTGATGGAGAACGAAGGCAGCTGCCAACATGCAGGGCTGCCATCAGTTGCTGACTGCAAAGGAGGTGCAATTCACCTCCTCCGTGCCAGGTTACACCAACTCTGCTATCCATGACATCCCTGGCCTCGCTCAACAGCTTCGAGCAAACAGCACAGACTTGCACTGATACAATTAGTCTGCCTCAGTCCTGCAAAAGCAAAAGCCACGAAAAACCACACAGAATAATCCTGCCTCTTCCAAACGCTCACAGTTTTCTTCTTTTCCTCTTTCCTGCGTTTTTATTTCTGTAATTATTTCTCCCCCTTCTTTTCCCTCTCCTCTCTATTCCCCCGTTAATAGGGGAGAAAACACAAGCAAGCAAATCACAAGCAGCCAAAAGCTCATTAACATACTTGACCTTTCTGAAGAAAATTAATTCCAAATTCGCACATACCGGCTGCGTTGCTTGGTTTTGTCAAAACGGTGGCATCATTAGAGAGGAGAAGAGATGGCTCAAGGGGACGGGGTGTCTGCCACCTCAATGGAACTTGCACCGAGTTACTGAGTGCTGGCACAAATAAAGCAATGACATGGGCCATTCTGTCAGCTTTTCACATGAAATTAATCTTCGTTTCGTTGGCTGTGTAAATTTTTATCACCATGGAGTGGGGGGTGATGAATATACCAAAGCATCCTGACAGCTATGGCCTGAAAACTCGAGATTGTCTCAGCATCTTAACCGCAGTGGTGCTGGAACAATTCTGCTCTCCTGATGATCTCCCCACGCGTGTGCACGCGTGTTTGTGTGAGCAAGGGGGTGCCTTTCTGGCTGTACGTGTGAGCGATTCGCTGACACTCTTCTTTCGACTTGAATGTGCTGTGGCCTGGGAAATGCTTGGGGTTTGGATTTCCTGGCTTGAGGGCAATGGCAAACAAATTACTGCTTCTCTTTCACTCCCCGAGTCCCAGCCCAAGAGCCGGGTTGAATCCCGGCATGCTTTGCTGGAGCCGGGGCTGGCAGCATTTCCTAAGTGATGATCAAAAAGAGCAGCTCTGCCTCCTCCTGTGGCTCTGTAGCTTGTTGGTGCTGTTGTTTTTAAAGTGTATGTCATGTCGCAGCCCAGGTAAGGACATGACAGTGTTTGCTGCTAGCAAGGATGTGAGAACAACGCGGCCCTGCGCAGCGCCGCACGCACCCTCCTCCCCGTGCAGCTCAGAAACAAACCCACACACATTCACAAACACGTAGCGATGCAAACCCGCGCTCGGCTGGGGCCCTCCCGGCTCTACACCCATGGAAACTGGCAGGATAAATGTAAAACCACCCTCTGTGCACACCGAGACCCACCCATACAAACACAGCAGGACGGGAGCCTGCAGACACCCCCAGGATTAGAGCACACTCCGTACTCTAGGCTTCAGCTGAGACAGATGAGAGACTTCAAACCTTAAGTCCCTGTAGGCCTGCGAGACCTTCTTCGGGCCTTTCAGTGCTTCAAGGGGCCTGGCAGAAAAATGGAGACAGACTCTGGAGCAGGGCCTGTTGGGACAGGACAAGGGGGGTGGTTTGAAACTAAAAGAGGGAGATTTAAACTGGAGAGAAGGGAGAGATTTGTGATGCTGAGGGTGGTGAGACTCTGATCTGGGTTGCCCCGAGGAGTGGTCGCTGCCCCATCCCTGCAATCATTACAGGTGAGGTTGGCTGGGGCTCTGAGCAACCTGCTCTAGTTGCAGATGGCCCTGCTCCCTGCAGGGGGGTTGGACTAGATGACCTTTAAAGGTCCCTTCCCACCCAGGCCATTCTATGATTCTCCAGAGCAGTAACACAAATTTCGTGATGAAGCCTGTCTCTAAAGCAGTCTGATTGATAATGGCCAGAAACCAAACCATGGAGGGTTGGCTGAGACGAACGACCAGGCCTCTGGCCACTCTCACACATGCTGCACTTGGCATCACTTGCTAGTGAAGGGCATCAACTGCTCTTTTCATAGCAATAGAGAGCAAGGCCAGACACAGTCATCCCCCCTGCACCCAAGCTGTCAGTCAGGGACAACATGCTCAGCAGGAATTGTGCTGCTTACACTTTTGGCTTCCCCAGGAAAATCAGGATTTGGCCCCTGTAAAGCACGGGTCACTTCCCAAATTACAGCCAGTGCTCGTTCTGGCCTAAAATGCACACGTGTGAAAGTTTGGACAGACTGTGCAGTGATAAGAGACACATCCTGAAATATAAACGCAGTCTGCAACCCTATCCATGAACATCTCCACAGGATGGGCTGAGCAGAAGGATGCCCATACCAAATAAGAAATTGCTCTTCAGATGTGCCCGATGTCCTCACACACAGTCAACTGAAGGTGCACACAAACACACGCAGAGGTGGACCTTCACATTTGTGTATATTTGAAGACAGCTCATAAATAATTGGTGCTAAAGTCTTAAAAGTAACCAAACGTGAAAACATATCACAGAGGTTAACTGCTATTTTCAGTTAAGATATTACCAATCTTAAGCCATTCCACCAAATTCTGCTCTTGAGCAAATCTGTAATTAGTACCAGAGCCCAGCCTCCCTGACACAGAGCCACACGTAGCTAAAAAAATAATGTATATAAACACATATCCACACATATTCAAGCCTGAGAGCTTTCACAGGTCACTGTTCCATGAACCTCTGGTTAACCACCAGTATCATGTGTACTTTTACTCACTGGTGGCCCTTGCACTGTGTGGAGTGAAAATCCCAAAGCCATTTCAGGCTGCTGTGCTTACCTCTTACATGGCAAGCTCCTTCCTGTGCTTCATGCTCTTTTGGGACAGATGAGAGTGTTAAACCTCTAGCTTCTTCAGCAGCAGTAGAGAGGCTCCTGGAGAAGTCATCTCCCAAGCAAGTTGACTTATGGACAAGGAGAAAACAAACAAAAATCACAAAGTTGGCTAAGGGGAGCAACCAGGTCTTTAGCTTCTGTCATAATCACCATCTAAAAAGAACTAAATGAGAAAGGACCCCTCTAAGAAACATCGCACCAACACTCTGCTCCAGATCTTCTCATGGTATGGTTTAAAACTGAACTGACTGTGACAGCCACAAAGTAACATCACTTAATGCCACCTCGCAGGTGGTCGGATTTTACCACAGTTGGTGTCATGTAAAATCATCAACAGAATTTGATGCCCAGCGAATTTTTCAGCCTAATATTTTAGTCACCAGAATATTGTGGTATCCAGACTCGGGGTATCCCACAGCGCATTTGCAGAATTTGGCAAGTGCTTTTGACTGCAAAAAAATGGGAAAAAGCTGGAAAAAAGTCAAAGTTCAGATTTTTTCTTAAAATGAAACCTTGCAGTTGTTTCTTCCCTTCTCCCATTCACCTGAGGGGCTCTGCTCAGGAGTCCTCTCTGCTTGAAGCTGAAATGTATATAAACAGGGTTCTCCCAATGGGGGTCTGAAAATAAGGTTGAAACCCCTCCACCTTTTCCCATCAGCCTCAAAGAGAACCAGTGAATGGGAGTCTCTACAGAGTCTCAAGTTCTTCCACACATTAAGTACTGCCAGGTTTTAAACCTATGATTTGTAGATGATGGGGATGAATCACACCCAACAACCTCTAAGTGCATGACCATCACCTCCACTGGGGACCACGTTACTGCAAGAGCAATGGAACAAATAAAAGCACTGAGAGCATTGCTTATCCTTGGGCAGATCATCAGAGTCAGCAACTGTGGGCTTCTTCTAGCTCGTATTACTTCTGAAAGATGGGACCTGAACAAGGCAGCTATGGTTGGGACCAGTATGGACACCGGCCAGTGAAAAAGGAGAAAATTTCACATGGCTGAATCCCTCCAAATATGTGGAAAGTAAAATGTTCAGTGGGTCTTTAAGGCCAAAAAGAAGAGCAAAGATGGTCATGATAACAGAATTATAAAAGACATGAAAGAGATCTGGTAGGTCATCTTATCCACCCTGTTCTGCCCAAGCTGGATCAATATTGCAACCTCCTGAAGAATGTTGTGGAACCGCTTGAGATCTCAGATCCTCTAAATTTTAGCCCAGACTGGTAGAGAAGCAAAGCTTGGTGTTTGGTTTTCTTATTTACTATCTTGTTATCAAGTCCAATTCCAGCCAAGAGCACCCAGACACCTAGCTGACAAGGACCTGGCAGCAATGAAAACTAACAGCACACTGTGCTCTACTAGCAGGAGCACAGCCAGCAGATCGAGGGAAACCATTATGCCTCTGTAAACTGTTAGACTGCATCTGATCTATACCCAGTTGTGGGCCCATGAGTACAAGGAAGATGCTGATCAACTTAAACAAATCCAACAGAGAGCCACCAAGATGGTAGAGGGCTGAGGCACAGGACCTGTGAAGATGAGTGCAGCGAGTTTGTCCACCTCGTTGAAATTTTAGGGGGCACCTAATAGCAGCCTTCATGATAACATCATAGGTGTAGGAAGATAGATTCAGGCTTTTCTCTCAGGTGGAGCAGGGGAGCAAAAGTCATAAATTTAAGGTTAAAAGAAAGGTCAAAAATTGAAAGAGTGGAAGTTCTGCCTGGATATAAGGAAAAAACTATTGGGCTATCACATCTCTGAACTAGGAGGCTTCAAACATCTGACTGGACAAAACCCTGAGCAATCTTTTCTGAATTTAGAGTTGAGCCTGCTTGGACCAGGTTATACTAAACCTTGAGAGGTCCTTTCAGGCCAAATTTACTCACTTCTCCCTTCAAATTCTGCAATTTCTTTGCAGTGTACATAAATGTGCCTGAATCCATGCACATGTGTTCACAGGAGAGAGGGCGGATGTGCACTGGCGAGCTCATGAACACGTCTACAAGAGCAGGTTGGAGTCGGCAGGGGTGTGATGGCACATGCTGAAACAGGAGAATTTCTGCCTCTACATGCACCCACGAGCACAACAGAGGAAAAGTGTTTGTGCATCTGTAAGCAAGTGTACGTGTCTGTGCGCTTACACATCAGTGAAACTGCTGCACGAGGACACGCGTACTGCGCATGCACGTGAGCTCTGGAGAGGGAGAGAGTATGTTTCCAGCTGCGTGGAGTTCGCAGAAGAGATCTCTGAGGAAAGCTGCACTAACAAGAGCATCCCTCTCCCTCTTGCCAGCCCTTTGTGGCTTGTTGAAGTAATGTAGTTTTTGAGGGGGGAAGTCTTATATCTTGAGACAAACCACATACCTCCAGGGTGTGCATCCAGCCTGGAAGAGAGTGGAAGTGAGACAAGAGAACAGTCCAAGTCTCTTTGAGGTGTCATTGTGCGCACGCTGAATGCAATGACTCGGTCCCATTGGAAGCGATGGGGTGAGAAGAGAGAGCGAGCTTTCTTGAGAGGGCTTCAGAAATAGAAATAGGACGATCCAAGCATGCTTCCACTTGAAGTCATTCCCCGTGTGCGTTCCCAAAGAGTCAGGGATCCTAGAATATGATCACAGTTGGAAAAGGTGCTCAAAGCCATGCACGCAGAGAAACGTGCAATATTAAGGTGCGGCATCAGAACACACGTATAAATAACACATTTGGCATCAAGCGTTTTTTGCCGAAATATTTGCCAAAGGAGGTTCTGGTTAATCTCCAATGCTTTAATAATCCTCTCACCAACCTGGCTAGGAGCAGAGAAGCAGCACTCCCACACTGCACAGAGATGAATCACTGGGTAACCTGAGGGACCCTGGTCATGCTGAGGTGAAGGAGAATTGAAACAGATTGCCCAAGAGCAGAAAGGCGTGACGTGGGAGGAGAGAGAGGGGACTGCAGGCTGGTCAACAGCACGTGTCCCGATTACACTCTGTGACATCAGATGGTGAAAATCCCACCTGAAACCTCCAGCTCCAGCTCCCCTGTTCATCAGAGGAATTTGAATTTCAGCTCTGACTTGACCGAGGCTGCTCCTGACCGAGTTGGTGCTCCAGAAGCCCTGCTGAAGTTCTGCATGGTTGCAGTTCATCTGCTGGGTTATGACTGGCTTGCTCCTTGGCTCGCTGTGTACCGAGCTCATTTTGGCTGATAGGATGGGTGAGGGGGAATTTGTAAGTAGGTGTTCAGCATAAATGATTTACCAGGGCACTAAAAGATCAAGGCAGTTGTTTCTAAAGGCTCTCAGAGCATCTAAAGCTTAAAGTGTTATGGTGCTTTTAGGTCTACCTCCAGGCCATCAACCGTGCTCCAGCTTCTTGGAATAAGTAAATTGTCCTGCTCCTCATTAGCCAAAAAGCAGAAAAACTGTTCCAAAAGTTTCTTACACACTCCCCTGAGGAAACAGGCGTGTGATAAGTATCTGCTGCTCAAGAATACAGAGCCATAAGAAGGATAAAATTTTGAATGCTTATTTTAAATGAGACTCCCTTTTGCAGTTCCAGTAGCGTGAAAAGAATAAGAAAGATTTTTTTAAAAAAGTATTTTCAATATCAACTCCAGCTCTCACTCCAGGTTTCACTGTAATTCAATGGAAAGTTATAAATCTTCCTTCACACTTCAGTCCTTTTTGATACCCCCGTCAACTCATGGCTAGTTCTTTGGTAATGTGGCTGTAACACCAAAACTATCCAGCTTCCCTTGATGGACATGAACCTTTGGGCTAACGGGAGTGTAACTGGGGCACACCACTGCATTGATACCAGTATGGACTGTCTGACCCCTAATCACTGTGAACCGTTTCCAGCTCCACAAGAAGCCCCACCAAGTTGGAACCGTGATGCTCCTGAGAGAGTTGTGAGCAAAGAGGAACAAGTTCAGTACATCAGGGTTTTCAATGTCACTTCTACAATTTAAGCCATTTACTATTGGAGTGAAAATGGCTGTTTCTGATTGGGGAAAACAACCCAAAACATTATCTCACTTATAAAACTCTATGTGGCCAGTCACTAGAGGGGGCCAGAAAGCCACCTTGTAACAACAAGGGCTGGAAAGCCAAGGTCAAGGCCAAGGACTTGACTTCTACCTTCTAAGCAGTCCACTGAGATGAGTAAGGCAGGCTCCAGAGCCTTTGCTTATAACGGGTGCCATTTACTCCATGTATAGTTCCACTTAAATGAATGGACATCTTCAAGAAGAGGGCTACCCCCATGAGTAAATGTGACACAATTTGGTCTTAAAATAGCACTACCCTTTTCATGACCTTCCACCATAATAAAATTAAGACTAGAAAGACCTCCAGGGTAAAATCAAACTGAATTTGTCAAAACGTGTCAGAAAGAACATAGTATGTAGCCATCCCAAGCAAGAAACCTGTCTCCAAATAGGAAAAAGTTGGAGGTCATAGAAGAAACACAAGAATGACAGAAGCCAAGTGAAGTCCATGGTGATGTGAGAGCCATACTATGCAGGACATCTCATCACCCCCTCAGGGTCCAAGAAATGTATTTGGTTCGGTTTCACTATAGCATGAAAAGCTTCCACTGGCAGAAGGTTGCTAAGATCACCAAGAATATGGTGACTTGATAGGCCAAGGACACAAAAGATGAGGGAGTTAACAGCAGCACCAAGGGGAAGAGTGGCCCATGCCAGGAAAAGAGAGGAGCTGCTTGAAAGCCCCATTAGTGCTGATGGAACTTGCCATGTTGCACTACATGACATGAACAGTAGCCAGTTACACTCTGGCTGCAATAAGAGTATTGTTTCTATTAACTCCACTGTGCATCCCTGAAGTGGTCTTCTCCTTCCTGCGCTCAGTGGATCAGCATTGAAGTCTGGGCTTTGATTACTGAATGCACAGCCATGGGTGCTCTGCTGCAGAAGGACGACCCCTTAAACCAGGTCTCTTGGCAAGCTGATGCCAAACCAGCAACTTCCTCAGGCAATTTTCTTTGCTCACTGCCACCACCAGCATGTATCCCAAAGATGACTAACCAGAGATCACCAAACCCACTGACTGGGCTCTCTTTACATGCAGATGTCACAGGTACACTGGAGGGAAGAGTGACATTCTGGCTACATTAAAGTCCATGAGCGCTTTTACCATCAACTTTTAAGTTGTCCACCTTTTGGCCCACACAGACAAGGGATGTTCCTGGAGAAATTCTAAGAGCCTTCTGAAAGGTGACCAAGAAAGTCAAGTCTCCTATGAAAAAAAACCAACAGAAGTTTCCTACGAGGAATGGACAGTGTTTAGGAATCCACAAACTGAAAAAACCACTCTCTGTTTCAAGCCAGCTCTGAAATTGCTGCTGTAAAGATAGATCTTGTGCTGGGAAGGAAAAGGCTCTTTGCTCTGCTGCTGGCCAGCCCTTCAATTGTGTAACACCCAAACGGCAAGGCTCTGCCGTAAAAAAGTCTGATTTAAGTTATGAAAAGCTGTCAGTGATGAGAAAGGTAAGATTTGCTTTTCAACTCTTTTCTCTTCAGCTGTCATTAAAAATGATTCATGATAAAGCCAAAGTCTAAGCAACGACATGATTAGAACTGAGACCCACCATAAATTCAAAGGCTTTTCTTTCTGTTCTTACCTCGTTGTGCTGTATCAGGTTACCCGAACGGAATAACCGTATGAATCCAGAGACGGCCAAGTCTGATGACCAAAACTCCACTGCTACTTGCTTAAAAGGTAAGTGATACCTCAAGAAACACATGTTGGTTGCGTGGCTTGAAACAATGGATCCTTGTAGAGAATCATAAACCCCTAGTTAAAAAAAAACAACCCACAACAACTTACATTGTAAAATGACATTTACCATAAGCAGCAGGCTGTCAGGGCACTGATACTGTGCACCGCGGTACTTCTCTAGGGCTGCTCAGTGGAGGAAATGAGAAAAAAAGAGCTGAGCATTTCCAGCATTCCCAGAGTATTGAAAGAGGATGAACAGAGAGCGCTTTTTCTCCTGATTTCTTTCCTGAAGAGAAAACTAATGAATCTAGAAAGTGGAGAGGGGTAAAGGAGAAAGGAGGGGGCAGAGAAGTATTTGGAAAGTGTCTTTTTTTCTTAAAAATCAGAAACCACAGAGGTTTTAGTTATAGCTTACAAGGTTTTATCTACAAAAAAAAAAGGGAAAAGGGAAAAGGGAAGAGAGAGAAGAGAGAAGGGAAGAGAAAAGAGAAGAAAAGGAAAAAAGAAAAAGAATAATAAAAAAACAAACAGAAAAATTTGGGCTTAAATGGAAACTTAAGATTTGGAAAGCAAAATCTTCTCATAAAACTCACTTTAGTAAAGAAACAATAACTCAAAGTGATGTTATAATAAAGTTATGTGATGATTGTCACAGTTTGGGGCCACGGC
>WEIS01014957.1:0-17039 GCA_013389965.1 Todus mexicanus | reverse complement strand
CATGAGCCAGCAGTGTGCCCAGGGGGTACGGAAGGCCAACGGCATCTTGGCTTGTATCAGGAATAGTGTAGCCAGCAGAACTAGGGATGTAATTCTGCCCCTGTACTCGGCCCCTGTACTCAAGCACTGTGTGCAGTTCTGGGCCCCTCACTTCAAGAAGGACATTGAGGTGCTGGAGCGGGTCCAGAGGAGAGCGACGAGACTGGTAAAGGGACTGGAGGGGAAAATCTTATGAGAAGAGGCTGAAGGAGCTGGGGTTGTTTAGCCTGGAGAAGAGGAAACTCAGGGGTACTTTATCACTCTCTACAACTACCTGAAGGGAAGTTGTAGTCAGAAGAGGGGTCAGGCTCTTCTCTCAGGCAACTGGAGAACAGGTTGGATTTGATGATCTCGGAGAACTTTTCCAGCCTCAATAATAATTCTGCGATTCTGTAACTTGTGACAAGACAGGAGTGCATGGCCTGAAGCTGCACCAGGGGAGGTTTAGGTTGGATGTTAGGAAGCACTTCCTCACAGAAAGGGTGATTAGACACTGGAATGGACTGGCCAGGGACATGGTGGAGTCACCATCCCTGAAGGTGTATAAGGAAAATTGGATGTGGCATTTAATGGCATGGTGTAGTTGATGTCATGGTGTTAGGTCATAGGCTGGACTTGATGATCTCAGAGGTCTATTCCAGTCTCAATAATTCTGTGATTCTGTGATAATAGCAGATATTGCCTGATATTTTTAATGAAAAATACACATAATTACATTTAAAAATAATATTTTCCCTACATCTTTTCACACATACATTGACTGCAAAGAACTGACAAGATGGCGAGTTTTGTCCCCTGCTTGAACTCAGGGAAAAGAGGGGCAGAGCCTTCTAGGAGTAACCCATTCAAAATACAGGAGGCATCTGGAATGTAATTAGTGTAAGAAATTTTTTTGTTATTATCATTAAAGTATAAATAGTTCCTAAACCAGGATTCTGTTTCATGCTCAAGTGTGGATTTTAAAATCAGATCCACTGCATGACTAGATCTATTAATTACAATATTAACTTAGTGAGATGAACTGAGACTTATGTGACTGCTCTCTGACAGTCATGTAAGAGATTTTTTTCAACATGTGGTCTACTTCAACAACATATCATAATGGAAAGAGGTGTTATGTTCTACTGTAATCAGAATGTGAGTAGAAGAGATTCTCTCACAAAGGTATAAAAATATAAAATCAGGAAAATCCCCAGCTGTGTATTTTTCTGTTTCAGCTAAACCTTGTGGTGTTTCTTTCGTTTTTAAACACACCATAAGGGACATAGAGAGGATCAAGTATTATTACAGCTAAAATCAGAAGCAGCTCTTACCTTGGGGATAATTTGGCCTGCTCTCAGCAGAACTTCACAAGCCTTACTAAAATCTTTCCCTTCTGCTGCCCTTTCTACAAAGCGTTGGCAGCTGGCCCACAGCCAGCACCAAGCCCAGTGCCACTGCTTGCATGCTGATAACACCCACGGCTAGCAAGCATTAGAGCCACCGCTGGGAGAGTAGCAGATGTATTCATAAGAAATCAAGCTTTTTCACTTCTACTCATAATCCAACTTGCCATTTTCAGTCTCTCATAAGTAGGCTTTGAACAAACAGAATTGAAGTGATTCTAATATTTGATCAACTATTTTAAAGATTACAACCAATATCAATAGTCACACCATGAAGCCTACATTATTTGGCTTTAAAATATCCATGATAGTATTGTAGGTTTTGCCTGAAGGCAGTTATCTCCCCATTGTTCAGAATAAATGAACAACAGAATAAGCAAAATCTTGCAATGCATTGCAAGAACTGCACAAGGTTTAAGTCTATAAAACAAGACAAAATAGAGCAGTAAACATCCTTCCCCCAAATACCAAATCAATCACTTAAGCAAGATTATTTTCTGACTAGAAAAGAAGACAAAATCATTATGAAGTCCAGACAACCACAATATTTTACCTGGCCAATTCCACTGGCAGAAGGGTTGGATTTTTAAAATTTGTTTCATGGTTGGTTTAGGAAGGTGCATGTCCTATGAGTCTTACTTGAAAGGGGTACTTACAGTATTATATATTATGTATTCTATGTGTTTATTTGAGGATGCATGTATGGTATCTACTAGAGCAGAAGTATTCCAGACCCAACTCTTCACAGATACAACATCTTAATTTAGTAATTCAGCTTGAATTTCTTTAGTACTACGCTGCTATGGGAGAAGTGACTTTCAGGTGAGTTGCTGACAACTATTCTCAGGAGTGTACTTCTTCCTGTTGAAGGATAGTGGAGAAATTCTTTTGAAGTCCTGAGATTAAAACTGTGCTCATCCTGCAAATCATCTCTCCCCAGTTACTGATGAAATACCATGGCAAAATGGTATTGTAAGGTTTGCAAAGCAGTTATGATTGTTCCTTATAATTTATAGTGATTATTTTTACCTATTAACATCACACACCTCACTACATTCACAGCTAAGTTTTATTTACTGCAGTTGCAACTTTTCATAAGCCCATATTTGCACAAAGAGGTGCAGTTAAATTGGCCAAATGCTTGTCTCTGTCTTCAGTATGCCTTGTTTTGGTCACGGCTATGCATGTCAGCTCTCAGAGCGGTGAAAAAACTGTTACTGGGTGCCTACATCATCAGCAGGATCTGTCTTTAACTCGAACATAAGATAGCATTCACAGTAGCACCCTATAAAGCTGGTTTTCTACAAACAGGGCTGATGCTACTGATCCTGACAGTAAAGCCATGATGTTCTGAAATAATAATTCATTCATATCTTCTGGGGAAGTTGTGACTCTTTCAACTATCCTACTAATATCACTGTGTTCAGTTTGTATCTCTCTGCTTTCCTTTCCCCCACAGTACTTTGCAGTGCAAATATGTGGCTGTCTTATGAAAGAAATACTAATGCACTCAATTAAGAGCGTGGTAAGCCTTATTTGTACTTCCTTCATCTTACATCAAGTATTAGAAGCCTGCAGGCTGTCTTCTGTGCTGGTATGCATTTTATTCCCACTTAACTAATGAGTTCTAGTAAAGCCCTGCATGTGTGCAAAGTATCAAGAGAAAAAACACTCAGTGAATGTTAAAAATGCTCACTATTCACAGTATTAACTTCCTCAATGATATTTAATAGAGGAGGCATAATATAGATGCATATGAAATACCATTTTCTGTTTCATTTTCTGAGTCACAGTGGTCTAGGATCTGTTAACACGAACAAGTACTATGGAAACAAATACTGCCATGAATATTTAAGAATACAAATGAGGAATGAATCATTAATAACACAGCAGACAAATGTTACACCACATAAACCATGGTGAATGTTTTGAAGGTCACACAAATGAAACTCTGATTAAAAACAGGATCAACAGATTTAGTAGATATCATTTATGACACAAACTATTAGAGAAAACCAAAACTCAAAACCTAAAAATGGTTTATAAATTATGTATAGTATAAATATATATTTTCCAGATGCTTCACCTCCTGTTTTTTATGTGATCTAATCACTTCCAACTATAAAAGCAAAATAATTATTTGGTAGCCTTTTAATACAGGAACTTGCAGATTAAAGGATGGGAAAATTCAGAATGATAATGCTGCTTAAGTAATTTATTTCAAAATATACATTTCAAGTAATTTCTATGCTGAAAATCTTACATCTGGAGTCCTCGTGTAAGCACTGTGGAATAATTTCCCCCATGTAGAACATACTGTGCAAAAGGAAACTTTCACATATTTTCTGTAGTAAAGATTTTGCATGAATCATAAAGATAATATTAAAATGTGCAGACACAGGACATCTTCCAAATAACTATGCATATGGAATTTGTTTGTAGTAATGAAAAATGTGAAATATCTTGTTCCTTCAGAGTAAATACATGTGTTTATAGAGAGCTTGACTGTAGCGTCATTAGTTTAAGTGCAGACTGAACTATGAAGCAACTGCACTGTGGTTGGGATAGAGGCTTTCTAAACAAGAATTTGTGGAAAATCTCCCACTTTTGATCATGGCATTAAGTTAAAGAGAAAGCTAACTGTAAACCTAGGTGAGGAGAAATGGCTGAAAGATAAATGGCTTAAAAATGCTATCTAGCTAAAAATAAGGGCTGCAAAACAAATAACAGTTACCCATACACGTTTATTTGTGAAAGAAAAAAATAAAAACAAATAGGTAAAGACGTCTAGTATAAAGATGGCAGACAAGGTGGCAAGAACAAGAATTTTTGCTTTTGTAGAAACCATGTGAAATACATAATGTTTGTTACAGTTATGTGATTTTTTTCCAATGGATCTCAAAAATGAAGATGACAACAGCTGAAAACACTGATCAGATTTGGAACAGATCCAAAGGCATGTATGGACCAAGAAGATGGTGGTAGAAGATAACAGCTCCCCACACAGGTGTATGATCTATTGAGAAACTAGGATTATACTGTGATTCAGGTAAGTGAGCAATGATGAGAAAAGAACAGGAAAGGATCCTAGCTAGTAGAATAGACATAACAGAAATCAGGAGTGAAAAGTAATGGAAGTGAGGTCACTAATGCAAGGTGAGAGGAAGCTAGGTATTAAGAGCTTCAGTCTGAAGAGCAATATGGATGGCGTTTTTGAAACTGAAAATAAAAACATAGTCCTGCAATCAGAACTCTGGTGGAAGGTTATGTAAAGCTGGTTGTGGTTATACTGTCTGGTAATGTGCAACAGCAGGAGGGTTAGCATAGTATTCAGAGGTCCTTGCCAGCTTTATGCTCAGGCTTGCACCAAAGTAAGGTGAGGCAAGTAGGGGTGGATTTGAATTTAGTGTCAGAAACACAAAACTGCAGCAGCTTTTCTCACATTGATGGCATGTTGTTGACTCTTGCACAACTAAAAGGAAACCAAAGTCAGCTCTAGAAATTCTGGGAGACAAATGAGAAGCCTAGTATTTAAAAGCACTTTTCTCTGCAAAGGGCTCTGAAGTTCTCCAAACAATCTGTGTGGTACTACTGTTCAGATGGATGCTTTCAGATGTCTTATTCAGATTAAATTCAGAATGGTCATAAAGGGATGGTCAAAATAGAAAATGCCATACTAAATTTTAGAACTAATTCTTATTGGCTTAGATTACTTACCATCTCCTTAACCCTTTAAGTGCTACAGTTACATATTAGAATCGAGAGAATAAGATGAGTAAAAACGGTATCTACACTTGATACTGTTAAAGGTAAAAATGAAAAGAACCCTTTATTCTTATTTTATAGGGAATAAGATTACTTCTAGGCAGATATAACAACAACAACAACAAAAATCTTTACTTATTCCAGCTCTTATCATAAGGAAAATGTCTCACTTATATGAAGTGAACTATGTTCACACATTAGAAGTCATCAGTCATGCTTACTTTTATGATGTACACCACTTGCTTCTGCTAAATATTCTACCAAGAGGATACCATTTCAAGTTCTTCACTATTTTTTCTCATACATATTCATAATAAAACAAAAACTAACTTGAAATATGAAAAACACCTCTTTCTCTGTTTAGATTTTTGTACCCAGCTTTGCTAGAGGTATAAGCAACACTCTCAGCTGATACCCATATTAAGCAGTCATTATCTTTCTCTGCATACAGATTTTGACCACAGAAATTGCTACATGACTTCATGGGCTGATACAGAAATCATGCCAGTTTTAGACATTCTTTAGTATAAAAACGATTGCATTTGCTGTGTCACAGTAACCCCAAGTTTTACTCTACTGAGGAGCTGCTGTAGATAGAGCCAATGCTCTGACGATTGCTATTTGTCAATTCACTTACAGGGCAAACCGACTGAGCCTCTCCATAACTTTCACTAAATAATCCATTCCTTTTAGTAGTTTATCAACATGAAAATACTGATGAAAATGTGTAGGAAAGTTTATTTAACTCAAAATGTTGCTAGAGCACCAAATGCTGAAGGAACAACAAAAAAGGCAAACCCAAACTGTACAGTTCTTTATGTTTGATACACATTTTAAAGAACTGCACAGGTTCAGAATTAGTTTCAATTAAAAGGATCACTTGGTCAATGGCTGAGTTATCTAACACTTATATAAAAGCTGTAAAGCAGTTCTATATCACATTGCTTTCCTGTTCAGTTGATGGATAGGAATGCCCAGTGGGAAGTTCATGCCATCCCAAGACAACTTTCTAAAGGAATGGAAGGAAAATTCCCCAAAGGCTTCTTTTACCACTACTAAAACCTCCTAGATCACCATCTTATATTAGCCACTTGGAGAACTGCTAACGTCTGTATGGAAAGTGTCTTGCCAAAAACGACATCAGGAGTTTTTGTTTGGTTTCGTAAATCTCTGTGCATCTACATAGCAGAACCACTACAACTGTAGTCTGATTTAGGAAGTGCCTCTTACTGTTGTGAGTTTGAATGGACCAGATAACTTCAGGTCACATATTTCCTAATGTGTCTACCCCCTTTTAAGATAAAAATTGGATATCAACAAACTAGTTACAACTTTATACTTATTCCTTTATACTTATTCCTTTATATACTTATTCCTTTATTCCTTTATATACTTTATACTTATTGCTTCGTAGTCTTTACATAATTTTCTGTCTATTTTTTATATTGCTGAAATAATATTAAGTAGGCATAAACTCAGTGAGATTTCTACATCTTGTGCATAATATTTAAAAATAGTCTGTATATTTATCTTCCAATGAAAAAGCCCTTTGTAAAAAGCGTGAATGTAAAACACCATCTTACCTGCTTCTGATATCGTCAATCTCCACAAAATGTAAACAATCAAGACAGAAATAATTGAGGAATTTGAGGAAGGACTGAGGCACAAAGTTACAGTTTCTGTAGGAGCTGGAAATATACTAATTTCACAGCCAAACTCATTCTTAGTTGTTGTTCTGGTACTCAATTTTCTGCCCGATCTGTCAACATACTAAGCATTCCCATCTACATGTACTTGTTAAATGTCATAGAAATCTAAAATTCACCTCTGGTAAACCCAGTTTTTACCTGTCCTATATGAAATACCATTTAAGAAAAACAATGTTGTCTCCTACGCCTCCAAGTGAAGATTACTCAGGAAAATCAAAACTACAAAAAGTGACTTATACTTAAATTCCATCAGCAGTCACTGAGGAATTCTTGACAAACACTGGATTCTGTTTGACCAAAACAAAGAGAAAAATATCTGCAAAAATAGATTACTATTTGGGAGCTAAGACACATTATATATTATATTTTTAGAAATTTAGACAGAAATTGTAAACAGATAAAGATAAAGATGAAAAGAAACATTATTTACATGAAATAAAAACAATATAAATTGTTATAATCTTGGGTATGACGACATTTCATTTCGCCAACTCTGTTTAAAATTCTCTCAAAAATCCTACTTTGATTTATTAGGCAAGAAATGCAAACCAATTGAAACAAGTATTTACAGATACAAAAAATGTAAAAGGAACAATAGCTTTATGCTACAGATATTTGATGATAGACATGATTTTCACCAAAAGCATTCATGTGAAAATCACTTGGTTAAGAAGAAAAACTATAGGATTTAACATCCATTATTTTCAATATGTCAAAACTAATAAAATAGTTGTAGTGCATTTCATAACAACAGGAGCATGTACTGTGCACACTTTCAGGGAACAGTCATTAATGAAAAGAAGAAAAACCCTGTGTACAAAGGAATGAGCATCATTTTCTTCTCTTACATGGAGAGTAGGCATCTTTAATACAGGACAACAATTTACATGTACATGCACTACAGCCAAAGAAAGATATATATATCTTACAAAAACTATCTGCCTGAAGAAATTTAACATAAAGCTCTCATTTTCCTTACGAGTATTACGGATCATAGAGATGTCCAAGAGTTCTAGCCATAGCCTAGTGAACAAGACTGTCATCTGGACAGAAACCTCTGAGGACTTATGTATTGTAACAGAATTTTGACTGTATGACCTCAATTGTACCACAGATACAGACATGAATGGAATTTAGGTCATCCTTTAACATAAAATCTCTATGTTGTTAAAAGAATGTAAATTTTGTGGATAGGGGCTGAGCAAAGGTTTAAAAATCAAGGAAAGATGTATTTGCAAATGAAGTCTGAGAGAGATCATGTAAATACGGTGTTTTATATCAGTTGCATTATGCCCGAAAAAGCAAGCAGAGAAAAAAGATTACAGAGCTTTAATGGGTGAAACCTCTTTAGTCTGAAAAAGGTATAATCATATATACTGGACTTGAATCAATGAAAACCAATATGAAAATACCTATCTAAAAATTCAGTTTGTCAAATAATAAATATTTTTGGTTTGGAGTACTTTTTTTCATATTTCAGTAAATTGCTGCTTGAGCACCATCTCCAATAGAGTGATCACAACCAAATCCCTATACTGTGGCTTTCTGCTCCCAAAAATGAGATCAAGAACTATGCAGTACTTGGGAAATTAAGTGGGTTTGAACAATAATCCAAAACCTATATACAAAGCAGGAAGCTATCTAATACTGTGTAATAGAAAACAGAGAAGACAGTGACTGGTACACTGACCCTTCCTCAACTGCCAGGTCTCTGATTAAGGATTGTGTGCAGATCCATCCACCTGGAAGCCGAAGGCCAGAATTTTCTGCTATGCGTTGACATGTACAATTGTACTTTCAAAGAACTGATCAGGGATCATTATTCTCCCTTACAGCATTGCCACAGAGGTTATGGTAGTGCCGCTGTTCATCTTTTATGCTACAAAGCAATTATTATACTGTTCAGCCAGTGGGAGACCCGGGTTCATTTTTTTTCCTCTATCTAGTACTCAATATCTTTATCTTCTATGTATTAGTAGCAACTAGATAGAAAGCTAGCCCAGAGGGCATTTCGTCCCTCTGAGTGGCAAAATTCATGAAAAATGTGAGGGTAAAAGTATAGATTTTGCAGCCTTAGATGAGGGCACTTATCTGAGGGTAGGGAGACACTGCATAATTTGGATTTGCTTTATGGTCGATGAAGAAAGAAAGACTTCTATAACGTGATTCACCTGAATAATTTTAGATGCATTCCTTGAGTTGAATCACACCCTAAAAACATCTAATTCTCTGCATAAAGGCAGTCTAGTGTCAGACTCCAAATCCTGCTATAGGCAAAAGAGAAAACATCATTTGTATGGAGCCAAGAAGTCAGTGTTTTAAAGGTCTCATAGCAGATGCTAACTAATAAAGAAATGTCTCATTAATTGATACAGTTAAAATTGTAATACAATAAAGTTTTCCCTAGTATCTGTCCCTTTTCTTAGCTGTTATGTTCGTCCTTCCTGTGATCTGCTGTGTCTTAAGAATGACTCTTCAGTCTTCCTCAAGAATGATAAGGGTGGGAGGTTGTAGGGGGGGTCACAGTGAGCTGTCAGCATCCTCAGGTCTTCACCAGAAAAAGTGTCACATTTCTTTCTCCTCAGGCTTGGGCTCTGCTTTGGTTTCTTTTTATATATTTCCCTGTCACAGCCCATTTCCTTCTCCTGGGCTGCCAGCTGCAGCCTGGCAGTGGCCCCCAGCACCCAGGCAGTGACTGTCTGGAATGTGTCACCCCCTCCCCAGTGAAGCAATTCCCAGAGCTGAAGCTGGAGCAGGGGAGGCAGCAGTCACTGGCTCCAGCACAGGGGTTAAACCAGTGACGTCCTCCTCAGGCCGTGGTGAGACTGAACCCCTGCACTGTTGGGTCAATGCTCAGTCAGGGCATTCCCTTGCTAAGGTCAAAAAAAAATTACTGGGCTGCACTAGTTACCTAGCTCCCATATGGATACCACCACAAACATCCAAGGTTAGTCATGATGAAATCTATCTTTAGTGTCTGAAGCTGACAGTCAAGCTGACATTTGTGATGTGCTTAAAAGTTACTTTATATGTCCTTGAAATCTGAGGAGAAAAGTAAAAGGAGCGGGATGGTGCAACATTGGCACTAAAATAGTAAAAACAACAGTACACCTGCAAGGTTCTGAGAAGTATCTATTCACTTGTGTGCAGAAGTAAGAGAAGTTCAATTAATTGAATGAAATCTTTACCTTCATCTTCCTTCATAGTTCCCCCAAATCCCCTACTCTCTCAGAGAAGGAAGCTTCAAATTCAAGGAATGTGAGATGACTCCAAATTCAACTAACTTAAAAATGAAACACTATGTTTTTCTGGATAAAACAAAGAACTACTACTGCTTTTCTGGATGCTGAATTAAAGACTGCAATACTAAATTTATCTCATATATTCACTGAATACATTCGCAGTGATGCTATTGCACTAACCCCCCCCATTCCCTTCTCTTCTGCTGTTTATTTAAAAGTAATCTGAAGCATTAAACCAAGTAGTTGTATTTTAGTTTGTTCACCGTATTTAGTTTTGTTTAACACAATGTTTGGTATGTTTTTAAATCCACATGTGCTGATTATCATGATGGTTTAAGACCCATTCACATTAATAAAGAAAATAAATTTCTCTTTTTAACTACTAGAAACACTGTAATAAGAACTGTTCTCAGTTCTTATTCTGAAGCCAGGTTTCTTAGAAATTCTACTATACAGCGATTTGAACTCAAAGCAAATCAAAACACATCTATTTTTTTAAATACTCCAGCCTCTACTGGAAGGGATTCTGGTATGTGGTCTGATTCATTTATGGAAAAAAAAGGGCTGTTTTAAGGTTAATTCCAGGCTAGCAGAAAACTCAAGAAAGCACCTATTATATATTTTGAATGTATTGAGTTTAGTGCTTAACACGTCTTTCAGCTAGGCCAAATTTCCCACAAGAGCAGCTCAGAGATTTCAGCAAGGTGAGTACCAAACTGCAGCTGTGTTTTGATCTCAGATATGATTCCTAGTAGAAGCCTAATCTATTTCAAAATAAAGTTGCATTAATCAGTCTCTTGTCAATTTTTTAAGTTAATACATCTACTATTATACTACAAAGAATCACAGCCTTCTATAACCATTTAATGTTGACTATGCATTTTACATCCTATAAAGAAGTTGACATGTCAAACTAATTATATTTGTTTTTCTCTATCTTCATACATTGCTTAGTTCCTGACAGAAAGATGGTGTCTTTAAAATTTCATATACATAATACTTGAATAAAATTGTCATACAAACCTGTTGTCATTTATGTCTTCTGCTGCTCTTAGGACTGGGTTTGTGAAAGGTTGTTTCTGGAATATTATAGTAAAAATTCACATAGTTTATTCAGTACAGATTATCTGTACTGCAGATGAGAACCATAAGAAAGAACAACTAAATTTAAGATAATTTTAAGGGAAGAAAGAAGAATAGTAGTCGTCATATCAAGCACATGTAACAACTGCTGTAGTTGCTTGGTAACCAGGACCAGAATTTTTAGAGAACAATAAATACCTACAGTTATCTACAGACATTTGCCTGTAACACAAAGAGGGAGCTGATACTCGTTGACTGGTTGATTTGCCTACTACACGAGTTCTGTCTACATGTTTCTTTGTGACTAAGAGTTTAAATTTCTCTTTTTAGGTTGCTGATGGAGTTTATCCACTTTATTTTTTCATTTCAGCCTGTATTTGCAAACTAGCAATCATTAGGTGAATCTGCTGAGCATATCTGTCTGGCTCCCAATATGACTTTGAAGGTCTTTTGGACTACTAACATTTTCTCCTTCGAGAAGGGACTGACTTTGAGCCACCACTGCTGGGAAGACTTTTTGAGAACAGTGTTTCTTAATGACAGTGTAAAGGGATGCCTTTGCTTTCACAATACATTTCAAGCATCAGCATGTAGAATATGCTGAAATTCAAACCTCTCCGGTTTCTGTGCTGTGAGGACCAAAGGCCATGACTAGGTCCAGACTTGGAGATCGTTACAGAACTATGAATAAGATGGTCTGTATCACTATTAAGCTCAAACCAAAACATGAGCACACTTGCAGTTGAATGGTTGGAGTACTTGGTGTCTGGCCTGTGTAGCACCCTCTTTTGTAGCTCCTGACCTCTTCAGTATGAAAGAGCCCCAAGGCTGGCTGCTGCAAAAGTTAATTGCATTTTGTAGGCAGTCTAAATCTAGGCTGTTTAGGCAACACCTGTAGCTGTTCTTCAAGAACAACTGCATGGCCTTTAACAGCTGAGTCAAGGAGACTGTGACCTGAGTCTTTTTTGCTGACCTGGTACTCTATCAGCAGCATAGATACAGATTTTCCTGAAAGGTAGAGTATTTCAGAGTTTTGGTGAAAGAATTTTTTTTCTCAGCAAAAAATGTAATTTATTAAGTCAGTATAACAGCTTTCTACACAGATGCTTCATTGCCTCCTATGTGCCAGATGAAACACGTAATCTTAATGCACTGGTAAAGTATCCTCTGCCCTGAAATAGGAGTAGATCATTTCATTATAGATTAACTTCATCTCTACTATCTGGTTTGTCACGTATGACGTAACAGTGCTTACGTTAGAAGTATGAACTTCACTGAACACATGGAAGGATTCCCTTTAAAGAGAAGTTAACTTCCTTTCGACTGAGTTCTCAGAATCAGTGCAATTGAAGCTCATTATAAAAGACAAAAAAAAAAAAAAAGAAAAAGAAAGAAAGAATGTTGGTGCAAACTTTTTTTTCCTATTTTTTCTAGTTGAGGTTCATTTCTGTAATCAAGCATAGCCTACTCAGATCCAGTGTCTATCATACAGACTTCCTCCTGTTTTATCACAGAAAAGAGTTAATTATTCAGAGTCAATTAAGAATCACAAAAGTACCATGGTACTCTCATTCCTCTAGGTAACTCAACTTTTTCTCCTTTGGTTATAGAAGACTTTTGTTTACAAAAATGCATCTATCCTCTCAAAGCCTTCTCTTTCAGTTTTCACCTTAAAGATACTGCTGAAGGCTTCAGATTACTGCTGATGTCAAGGAAGGTCTTTAAAAAGAAATGAGAATATGACACCACAGTCATGAAAAGAGAAGAATTTATTTGCAACCTACAGCTATATAGACTTTCTTTAAAAGAATTTCCTCAGCAGGTTAATGTTCCCATCCTGTGGACAGGCTATCTAATAAGAAAGGACAACAGTTTAAATAACATATTTTTTTCTCTTAGGCACTAAGAGAAAACTAAATAACTTTCAAGACTAAATATGCTTCAGAGGGATTAAAACCAACACAAAAGTGTAAAACACTGCAAAGTAAACAAGCGAGTGTTTTATTATCTTTTTCTTCCATCTGACTACAGTGGAAGAGTAAATCTAAGGTAACTACATTTGATTTAACTGTCTGTGGAGAATAATATGAAACTAAAGGAAGCTGTAAAAATGTAAGCAAAGCTTCTAAGTGCTTCTAGCTATTCTGACACATACCCAGATGCCACACATTTCATTTGTGCATGAAAATTATACTGGTGGATATGCTGCAACTCAGATCTTTCTTTTCTACTTAATACTCTTACCTCAAAGAATGAAAACAATGATTTTTCCATTAATGGNAGGGTCACCTGTCCTGTTCGCTCCTCCCTGAAGGTGCAGCTTTTACTTTTCTTCACCCCCCATGTGGTACACAAAATCTAGCAGTGACCTTGGTTTGCATACCAATCTTTAGTACTAACTATTAACACAGAGCGTTATCACTGCTAGAAGCAGACTCTCTGCAAAAACATGCTGCTAATTTCAGACAGATCTAGCTGAAAAATAAAAATCATAGAACAGAATTGTTCTGTTCTATTCCAAACCAGGACATGGGCCAATATAGATTGTGATTTCATACAAATTCCTTACACCTGTTTACAAGAACACATCTATTGATAGGACTGCAAAGGGAGGTTCAGAATTACTTTGTACATACTAATTCCAAATAATACACTTAGTTTTTCCTGTCTTCCTTGTGTTCACTCTACCTTTGGTTCCTCATTTAACATAATACCACTGAGCTATAATACAGCTTCATATATGAGAGCTTCAGCAATTTAAGTGGTTTTAATGGTCTTAAAGTGATCATACCTGTAATGCAAAACTGGAAAAAGCCTTTTGATGCTTAACACCTATAAACCTGTCATTGTAGATCACAGAAAATCTATTATACCAGAGAACACTTTCTGCTTCAAAAAGAGATGAGCAGGCAACCCTTTCATGACAACTTGATAGGCATTTAATGGTGTGAATCACTATTGAGAAGTTTTTTATAAATGCATTAAGTCAAATATAATACTTGAACTTAAGAAGGTGACAGGTATTAGCTAATAATTCTATCACTTCATAGGTTGCATCAAGTGTTAATGAAAATTACATTGGTGGACTTAGCAGAAAATAAAACAAAATATACAAAGGCTATCACATGCTGTTATTTGAAAACTTCACATTTAAATGATGTCTTAGTTAAAATATTACAGTGCATGGAAGAAAAAAAAAAAGGACTAGAAAACAAGGAAAGAAAAATCTGGCTGTGAACTTGATTTATTTGTTCATGGCAGTAAACTTTCCATCAATCAATCAATACACCTCATACTTCCTCAAAACAAGATCAGCTAAAGTATTGCCCTCTATTTACAGAATCAATTTAACTCAGTTAACACCTGTCCCATTACTAGGAAGTAGTTTTCCATCTAGAGATACTTTATAAAGTTGCTTAAGGATTTAATAAAGACGTGCCTAATCAGTTATGTGCTCTGCTTCTTTATATACATCATACCTCTTCACAATTATATAGTGCTTCACCTATTTACAGCTATAAAGGTTTTCACAATATTTTTTTTAAGTTTTTTTGAGTTAAAGCATCAAAAAGGCATAGAACTATCAGCAAGGCTAGACTTCTTTAGGTTAAGTCTTACAATGCTGCCTCTAGTGTTTCTAACATGTAAACACAGAAGTATACTTTTGGTGTTCAATTTTTTTATAAACTAAGTACTCATACTCTCTTAAGGGGAGCTGAGAGATGCAGGCAAAAAAACCCCAAGCACAATTAAACAAACAAATAATCAAAATTAAATGTTCAGGAAGCATCTTAGCAGAATAGACATGTACACAAAAAGGTGAGGAACTGTTCCAGGGCACTGGCTAACTTTGGATTCAAGGATGATGCATCTGGCCAAAACAGCAAGAGCTAGATGATGAGGAGAGACTGACAAGTTCGTGATCCCTTTTTACTCATTGTTAGTGGTCTGAGTGGTGCAAGCTCTTATCTCATGTGATAAATGAGGTTGAAAAGCCTTCTTCATATACATAGCAAGTTTTAATACAATTATAAATTACATAACTTAGTAACTAATAGCTCACTTTTCAGTTTATTTCTATCCATTGCCTACAAAATTTACAGCAAAATCCACCAAATAGATATGTATTTTTAAAAGATTCTCCTGCATATAAGTTTTAAAAGTGTGGATAGCATGAATCTAATAACTCTTTGCAAACTTAGCAGATGAGAGTATCAGATATGTATTCACAGTTCTGTAAGAGTTGCTGCTTATCCTATAGTTACCATGGTTCTTCAAGGTACTATAGTTGGTGGAAGCTCCACTTTTAGCTCTTACACTCCTTGGAAACATGGTAAATTATTCTTTAAAATGATAGTGACCACTGGGGCTGTGAGGTGGCCTCTGTCTCTTTGTGTTTTCTCATGAGCAGATGTAACAAAAAAAGGAGCTTAGAATTCTCTCCATACAGTTGTGATTTACAGTCATCAGCTGACATGAATAGGGCATGTTTGGGATTCATTGTAACTATATAATCTTCAAAGAAATGTCATAATTGAGTGAGCTACCTGTCTTCACTGAGTACACATTCACTTAGTTTTCACTCTACTTGACTAGTCATAACCCTCCCACAGGGTGCAATTAAGTGTGTGTTTTATGATAATCAAGAGTGAGACAACTTCAAATTTCTTAAGCTAATCAACTGCTCATCCAACTAAATTCAATGTGTGGTGCTTGAGATGATCTGTCAATGGATTCCTTACACCGATTTCAGAACTACGACAACTGCAATGTACAGAAGTTGTTGTTTGCACCTAGTGCTGTGGATCTCCACGGTTACCAGAAGAGTAATGCTTGCAGTATAAACGTCAGAAGAGCAGTGGCCAGTATAGGCTTAATTGCTCAGGTTCCTCAACAGGTTTTACAGAGCTAAACCACGTGCTGGTAAAGTTATTCTGATACTTGCACCACAGCAAGCTATTTTAAGACTTTGTCCACTGTATCCACATAAACTCTTGTCATATTTTTGACTTCCCTACCAAAAACATCTGTTGACAAAGATTTCATAAGCTCTGAGAGCTTTTTCACAACAGACAAAAAGTGTATTAGGGATGGGATTCAGTTCTGAATGTGAATGTCTAAGTGGAAGTGTTCTGAGAAACATATAAAGACATACTAAATTCACACTATAATCAATGGAATTTTGTAGTGCACTTAGCTGCCCAAACACAGCTATTTGGTACCATTTTAGATTCCATAGGATACCTTGCTTGGTAAGGATACTTAAGTCATATCTTCTAGCTCTTCAGTATCCATAGGGTAATCTAGGGCTTCTAGTATGTATTGGATAATCTAGTATTTCGCTTTACATCTGTTTAATCAACTGAATTGAACCTCTGCTCAGTTGAATAGCACTCTAAAATTCATGGACAGTACTAACCACATCTCAGCTACCTGAAGCAGTTGGCAACATCTACATTTAGATTTCAAAACTAAAATGAATCTCAGCCTGTGAGATTCTATTGTTTTATTCCTATACATCCTTAGCAAAATTGCAAAGTCCGCTTAGTTTAAACTTTAAATATACTTAAGTACAAATCTGAAAAACCTGTTTCTATTTGGAATGTCAATTAAACATTGGTGGTACAAAATGGGATCTCTGATGATATACATAAAGCTAATCCATAAACAGATTCTTTAGAAAAGAGAAATGAAATCCACAAGCATTTCAGTGGAGAAAGATCTACGAAAATTGCGTTCAAGAGCTATCACCATTCCTAGGTATTCTGACTAAATCAGAATTAAAATACCTTTTCACACTAAAATGGAAAACAGAC